>PVIJ01015142.1:0-37644 GCA_004024925.1 Scalopus aquaticus
AGGTAGGATAAGGGCACAAAATGGAATAGAAAAGAACACAAGGGACCATGGAGATGGATCACGGGTGAATTAGTGGTGGGCTACCCAAGGGGAATACAAAATGTAAAAGACATAAATAATAATAAAAATTAAAAAAAAAAAGAAAATCTAGAGAGGTTCATAAACTGGATCCGGTAAAAGTAGCTATTTCTAAAATGCCACACATTCTATCTGATACGTAGTATATTAGCAGACCATTAATCACCTGCCCACATCCCTCTTGACCGCTTTTATCAGTTCTGTTTTCACGTGAGCATGGCTTAGCTACTTTTCGTGGCACGGACATACTGCAACTTTACTGGGAGGTTTACATGCACAAGCAATGGAAACCATGTTCTGGGACTTACACTTCCTCCATACTCCCCCGCCCCAGTGGGGCTTCCAGACACAGACATGGGTGCCTGAGAATGAGGCGGAAATTCACTGCCATGGCCTTAACTTCTTTCTCTGTCCCATCCTGCTTCTCACACTTCCTTACAGCTTTCTTCTGAAATCACTCCCTTCTTACTTGCCCACAAACATGCATCTCAGGTGAGGTTGGTCTCCTGGAAGCAGATCCTGAGACAAAGGACATGCACAGGAAGCTACACTACACAGGAGAAGCCAGGGTACCCCAAGGGCAATTTTCTACTTCAGACTCCTACAAAGAAATCTTTCTTCTTGTCAAACAGGTAGATCATATAATCCACCTCAATAGCCTCTATACAAGAAGTAATATAACTGGACTGAGTATTTTTTTTTAAGCAAGAATGCTGTTAGGCCAAAACAACTCCTTTCACCCGTCTCTCCCCCCCACCAAAATGGCAGGGTTAACAGGCAGACAGCCGGCATTGTGTGGAGTACACAAGGTGATAGGCAATTGAACCAGATTTCATTTCTGGAATCTGGATTTTGAAGTGGGTTTTGAACATGTGCAGATGTAAGGCCAAGGACTTCTTGGAATTAGCCCAATTCTCCCTCTATAAAACACACTGATAGATGACCATGGCAAGCAAATGCCTCTGGGAAGCCAATCTGCAGTTTCTCTACATTTCTGCTCCCATCAGTTTTGTGTTATCATCGTTAAATAATTTAACTAAATGTTATGTTCATTGATTAAATGGCAGGACAAGACAAAGTTGGTGTTTCTCCAGCAACTAAGTTGAATAAGATGAATGTTTAGGGAAGGCTAAATAAAACCAATTCATGAAGAAGGAGGGAAGAAAATTCTGCTATTGGATTAGGTACAGCAGAAATGGTAGTAATAGATTGAAAGCAAATTGTAAAGGTCTAGGGAGTTGGAAATAACAATCTGAATGCAAAGTTCTCTGGCCACTTTCAAGAAACAAAACCTGGAAATACTGGATGGTGCATTGTTAATTTAGTTTGAGCAAGAAAGGTAATAAAAAAAAATCAAATAGTGGCCCAAACTCAAAAAGCCAGAGGATGGATAGAAATTTACATATGGAAAGTCTTAAAACATTAATTATACATCATTTAGATATATATTATGTATAGCCATATATGTAAATTTTTTAAACTAATGGGCCTGATTTTGCCAGACATAAGGATTTTAACTAAAGTGATGAAAGCTCTGAAATAATGTGAATTCATGGATAATGTGAAACAAAGTTTCTTTAACAGGAGCAGCAGTCTCTGAGCATTAACAAATTTGGACTAGACTCAGATAGGAGGCTTCCTTCCTAATATTGACTTAAGTTTATCAATTAATTCAGATACCATAATCTCATACTCTTAGACACATTTAAATAAATATGACAACCATGACTCTATTATATGGTTATATGTTCAATATTTCTCATTCACCAGTATGAGATTAACGATCCTGACTCAATCCCTGTATTATCTTTTCAAATCCAGAAGCAAAGAATTCCTTCTGGTATCTACCTATCCAGGTGTGGGGCTGAGTGATCTGTCATGGAAAATAAAAATCAAGGACATGGTGTGAAGAATACATAAAGCCCAATTTTTACAAGGCTTATTTCTAGCAGCAGAGCCTGCTTACAGATTTTATTAAGTGATGCTTTATAATAGTCTTCATTCTGGCAAGTGCTTATGCCTATGTATGCCCAAATTAGTGGTTTCCAGCACTTAGAATTTAAAGCAGTATTTAACTGACTCTGGTGCACAAGAAAAGAAAGCTGCTAGCCTCAGGCTGTGTACAATGCTTAGCTGCCTTTTCCAAAGTACAGTGTTACAAGGTTGGCTTTGTACCACTGAGTTTTCTATATAGCTAAGAGACAATTCTGCCAAGTAACTTTTGTTTGTAAAAGTCTATTGCCTCAGCCCTGTCTTCTACTCACAATCCATTCCTAATTCAGAATCAGAAAATGTTAAAATTTGATGAAATAAGAGAAAATGAAATAATTCAAAATTATCCTGACCTGCTAGGTCTGTCTTTGTTTGGTATCTCATCTTGTCATCTATATAGCTTAATATCTTTTCTGCCATTAAAGTCATAATTTGAGCATCATCTGTGTGTTACAAACTATGTAGGGATGAGTCAGACAGTGCTTAATCTCAAAAGCTCAGTCTGGTACCAAAAGACAGATGAAACATATAAACAAATAAATCATAATATAGAGATACAGGCAGCAATGAAGACTTCAACCAGGCAATATAGAAGGATAAGGAAAAAAAAAAAAAACTGAGCTTCATTAAAGCAGAGAATTAAGGAAAGCGTCAGTTTTGAAAGACAAGAACAAACCCAAACTGACTTGTAAGGAAGATTAGAGGAAAGGGAAGGAGAAAAGATATTCTGGGCAGAAAATATACCAAAGATACAGTTGTAAGAAGAACATAATCACCAAGCAGATCTTGTATAAGAGAAATGCTGGAAATGTCATGATAATATATATAGAATACACTAAGGAGTTTACTAAAAACCTATTACAAAATTAATCAGCGTAGTAAAGTAACAGGTACAAAATTAATTTACAAAAGTCAGTTGCCTTCCTATATGCAAATGAGATAGAGGAAGAAATCAAGAAAATGATCCCATTTGCAATCTCAACGAAAGGAATGAAACACCTAGGAATAAACATTATAAAAAGAATGTGAAGGACCTATACAATGAAAAGTATAAGATGTTAAAATAAATAAAGGAAGACAAAAAGAAATGGAGGGATATTTCCATGCTCATGGATATAAGAATCAACATGTTAAATTGGTCATGTTATATATTGCAATATACATTGGGTTATTGGAAAAGTCATGACACATTTTTGCAACAAAACCAGAAAAAATATGTCAGGTCTTCTCCAACAACCCAATATATTCAATTCAATCCCTATATCAAAGTTTCAATGGCACTCTTCAAAGAAATAGAAGAAACATTGATGACATTCATATGAAACTACAAATAACCCTGGATAGCCAAAGAAATACTGATGAAAAAGACTTCAAACTATACTATAAAGTTATCATAATCAAAACCAGTATACTAGTAGAATTTTAAAAATACACAGACCAATGAAATAGAACTGAGAACCCAGAAATAAATCCACACTTATATGGAGAGTTAATCTATGACAAAGGAGGCAATGGTGTTGAGAAAACTGGACAGCCACATCTAAAAATATGAAACTAGACTACTATCTTACACCAGATACAAAAATAAACTCAAAATGGATAAAGACTTGGAGTCAATACCTTAAACCATAAAATTCATAGAAGAAAACATAGGCAAAACACTCCATGACATTGGATCAATAAAGTCTTTGTGGATTTATCTCCAATGGCAAGAGAAACAAAAGAATATAAACAAATGGCACTACATTAAACTAAAAAGCTCATGCATAGCAAAATAATCTATCACTGACACTGAACAGGAGAAAATATTTGCACACCATACATTGGAAAAGGGGCTGTTTTCCAAGATCTACAAAGAACTCATTCAACTCAACAAGAAGAAAACAAAAAAGTCAATCAAAAATGGGTAGAAGAGCTAAATAGGCATTTCTCTAAAGAAAAAATATTAGATGGTGAACAGCACATGAAAATAAATGCTCATCATCACTGATCAGGGAAATGCAATTAGACATCATAATGAGATACCAACTCACACATGTAAGAATGACCCACATTAAAAAAAAAAAAACAATAAATGTTGGCAAGGATGTGGAGGAAAAGGAACCCTTGTGTGCTGCTGGTGGGAATGTAAACTTCTCCAGCCCTCATGGAAAACAGTATGGAGGTTTTTCAAACTAGTAAAATTAGGTCTTCCACATAATACACCAATTCTACTCCTAGGTATCTACTCAAAGAATGCAAAAATACTAGTTCAAAAGGATATATGCACTACCGTGTTCATCACAGTACTATTTGCAATAGCCAAGTGACAGGAAAGACCTAAGGACCAAAGTACAGATGAGTAGATTAGAAAGATAACTTGAACTTTGTTTCTATAAAGTGCATAGTAAAGATATATATAGCACTTAATTCCCCCAAATTCACCTTCGATAATATTCAAAGATTGAAAAAAATCTAAGGCCCTATTTCCAATCTGGCAAAATAGCAGAGAGTAGATAGTTGATCTACACACACACACACACACACACACACACACACACACACACACACACACAAATACATATACACACATAATATTGTTCTGGCAAATATGTTTGAAAACAGTTACTCATGGCAATGGTTTAGTATGTATTAACATACAACTTTATGGAAAGTAACTTGACAATATCAAATGATTTTAAACTGCAAGACTTTTTATATTAAGGTGAATTTAGTGACAAACAACAAATTCAGCACTTAAGCAATAAGAGAATTAACTAGAAGGCCACCGAGAAACTCCAGAACTGGGGGAACCACCACCAAAGCTGGAAAAGTACAGAGGCCCAGAAAATTCCAGGAAAGGCAACTCTGGAGACTTTGTGGGTTGTGTCATGTGGTGACTCACTTCCAATAAACTTCCACTTGGCTATTCACTGTTCCACTTTCTATATTTCCTCACCAGACCAAATTTTGGTTACATACTACTACATTTAGGAAAGCCAGTCACAGTCCTGGAGGGAGAGTTGGCAACGGGATAGAGACTGCAGTCAGCTCATTGGTATATTTCTACATGTACCTATGGCCGCCCCCCCCCCCCCATACAGCAGATGCCTTCATCAAGACCTATGAACAATGGCCAGTTTGTTCAACTCCTTCAGAGTGGGATGGGATCAGCTGCTGCATCAGGAATAACAATATATTTCACAAGGCCAGTGCTTCTGCAACTGTACCAAATTTCTCTAATCTGTCACAAATTCATCAGAAAAAAAAAACACAAAAAAAGAATTTCCAGAAAACATGAAATTAAAAAGAACACAACATGCAAGCCTTGATTTTTGTTATTATTACATATAATAGGCCTAAGAAACTTTGCTAACAAGTAGACAGTAATTTTAAATACCTGCTCTCTATTTCTGTATGTTTTACACCATGAACCAGGAATAAACAGCTCACGGACCGGCACCAACTTGAGACCCCCCATTTTTAGTAACTCTGCTTTAGATGACATCCATTCTCCCTCAAATTCTGCTTCAATCTATTATCCAAAGGCACACTTTGTCACTTCCAATAAACTATGTTGACAGGGAGAGAATCTAAGAGAAGACATTTTGCTCTAAGTCATGACACACCAAAGGAAGAAATAGGCTATAGTCTTTCTCTTTGCACTTACCCCTAAGCCAGAACTGGTATTTATGTCTTTCCTTTTCCATTACCAATTCTGTGATCTCCTTACCTTCTGCTAGTCCCTCAGCTATTTCCCCAGCAGGAAAAGTGATTTTTGAGCTATTTCAGTTACTAGTGGTCTCGTCCATAAAGGAGCAATAGTGTCCTCTTAACCTTTCCCCCTGGGAACATCAAAAAAAGAAAGGAATCCACTAAATTCCTATCATATTTCTCCTAGTGATACAGCAGTAATCACAAGTCCACTTAATAGACATGGTCAGTCACCCCAAAAAATACAGTACCCTGTTTTTGAACCATTTGTCTCCTGGTATGAAGAACCCAACTAACCAGTTTTAGTTTCAATTCAGAAGAACCACACATCTACGATGAAAGCATTCACTCTTTGGGTACTGAAAGGAAGAATGAATGTCATCATGAAAGGGATATTGAGTAAAAGCTGCCATGCTTGCTCAATGGGCTGCTTAATGGTCTCATGATCTGGATCAGTTCTGAATACTCAATTCTCACATCCTTTTCCTTTAATCCTCCAATCATTCTTCTTCCACACATTTAACCAACATGACCAAAAAGTGGTACAAAATCTGACTTAAAGCCTGGTATTCTTCAGGGCATAATGATGACATATGTGCAACTCAGCATCCCATCTAACTGGAGGTCTTTCCCACCCCCTTGTCCTTCAGAGTTCCCCCTCAGTAATTCTTAACTGCAGAGTCTACTTACAGGTAGTGGTAGTTATTATTCCAGCAAAACCATACTCATTACTCAATGGGTTGTTAAAGGAACCCCCTCTGAGACCATAAGCACAGGTTGAGGGTGGAAGAGCAGATTGGTGGGCTCATGTAAGCAAGCTACTCATGAAATTTATTCTTTTTCTTTGAATCGTGATGGAATTCTGGACGGCACACTCAACTTTGTTCCTATTTTGTTGTAGAAATTGTATTCCTTATTATAGGATCTAAAACTTAGGTATCTTCCTCATAAACTCTGGGCTATCTGACTTACCTACACACAATTTCTGAAGGGAATAATCTTTGCTAAAGGGAACAAAGGCTTTCACAAAATCTAGGAGCTCTTATTGCAATTCTTCTATTATGATTTGCCACAGGCACAATTTAGTAGCTAGATCTGCCCCAGTCACTGCATTAAATTTGCTCCAATGAAGAAACAACAAATGGATAGCAACTCTGATGAGAATCACCATCTCAAGTGGGTTGCTGGAAGCGCAGGCTATTTTCCTGGAAAGACTTTACCTATAGATCAGCTAAGTTTTCTAAACTAATGCATTTTTTTTCTGAGTATATATTAGGAATGTCTATCCTTGGTAACTTTCAGAATCCCCAAATTAGCTCTTTGATCTCTTGTAAAAGCTACTTAGGAGAGTCAAATGATAGTTATTTGCACACTCTGTACCTTCAAAATAGTTGATCAAAAGCAGTAACACATCCTAGGATAATTTCAAAGCCTTGAAAAAGCTATTCGTGGATGTTCATGCCTTCCTCCTACCAATTCCTTTTAGCCATTGCATTGATAACTGAAGAATGGAGGTTTTTGGTTTTTATATCAAAAAAGTAAAAACAATAAAAAATACTAAACACTGCCTCTTCAATTTAATTCCTGAATATTCCATGTTTAATTTGCTCCAGAGATTCTTGCTTGTTCATTTTCTGAGTCTTGATTACTGCACTACCTTTGGGTCCCTGACCACACCTGCTTGGAGTGTGTAATCACTTGCCTTCAGCATAATTCCTCCTAACCCTGAGTTTAGGGATTTCATTTTCACTGCTTCTCTCTCCTCTGCAGTCCTTCCCTACAAAAACAGTTAACAATATGCATTTTTAAAGGATCCTGCAGCCTGCCTCAAGTAACCTGTGTCTTACGGGAAAGAAGATTTTTCTGAATCCCAGTAGCTGATGTATACACATATATCGAAACTAGTGTCTTCCGTTGTCGCAGACTTTGACAGACGAACAGCCCCCAGAATAATGGAGAAGGATTTCAATGTCACCTAGTGTGGGACAGCATTCAGCAATGGTTTGCGCTCACCAGGCCATCAGACTTGAAATGGAAGCTGACTGCCTAGGCTAGCTCATTGAAAATAGACTGCCTGGTGAGTACTATAGCAGTGATTTCAGCAGGTCTGAATTTATGGAATTTCCTCTCACTGCACACTCTTAAGATATATATGTACCGAATATAAATTAATTTTGTTACTGAAATAAAAAGATGTGAGATTGAGCTATGTAGGGTTGCCAGATAAAATACAAGATATCCAGTCATATTTGAATTAAAATAACTGTAGTATTTTAGTGTAAGTATATCCTATGCATTGCTTGGTATATACTTACATGAAAGCAAACCACTTATTGGTTATCTGGAATTAAATTTTAACTGGGAATCTTGTGTTCTTATTTGCTAGGTCTTGCAGCTCTGTAGATAGGAGCAATTGACTTTAGCTTATTTTCATATAAAGGAAACTTAGCTGCATTGGGCAAGGGAGTACAAAGCAGTGACTAAGAGCCAAGACTGTGGAGTGAGACTGCCTAGGTTTAACTCACATTGCCTCCACTTAATGACTATGTAACCTCCCACCAGGACCATGTGCATAATTTTTGGGCCTACGGTACCTTGTCAACCTCCATTCTCTTCATTTTGGCAACAGCTACCCAGATACCCAGAGCTTCACCCTGAGGAGATCCCCAGTTGCCTGAGGGTGAGCGGCTGATTCATTGTTTGGCTACCACATACCAGAAGTCTTTACATTTCTGTCCCAGAACACAGAAGAGGGTCTTACTGCCTTTCATCCCAGTGAAAGACTGTAATTCCAAATACTAACTTTTTCTATGTGACTTTTGTAAACAACAAATCAGGGTCTTTGTGTTTTTTTTCTTGTTGTTGCAACAGAAAGGAACACAGAATAAAAAGCAAAGCATGGATTTGGGGCAAGGATTCCAAGGGTGTTCACGTGACTCAACTGCGGGCTGTGCAACCAGCTTTCTGGCAGGCAGGGATGCAATGTACGCAATGTCCAAACTGAGCTGCAGAAACCTGAGATCCCTGCATCAGCTCTCTCCCCAGGATGACCCATCTTCTTGGCCTGTTAGGTTTCCAAATCATTGTGGGGCTCGGGGAGAGGGTGCTGCCACTTGAATCCAAGTCCTCTATTCCTAGATCAGATTATGGGCAAGGCCTGAGAATGGATCAGAGGAAATTAATGTGAAGTGGGCACACCACAGTTTGAGCTACTCTAAGTTTTTCCCCAACAACCTGCTAGGACTCTATGGTAAGAAAACCACAGATTCCCTGTGTGGACAGGGCTTTTTGTTACTGTGAAGATTTAGAAGTAGTTTAAATGGATAGTAATAGGGAGAAGGAAATAAAATATAGTATGTAAATGTATGTTACTTATGAGGTGGTTTTAGTGCTGGATTGATATTTAACATTACAGAAAGTTCTTGTGTGACATAATGCAAATCAGGATCTTACAATGATTTCTTTTCGCAAAGGGCTAGCAAGAAATACACTAAAAAATTAAAACTCACTGGTATTACTGCCCAGAGTAATTTTGCTGTTCATTTTTCTTTGAGTTTGGAAATTCCTTTTTTTTAAATTAAGATTTCTGATAGAGAAACTACACAAAGAAGCAGAGAAAGACATTTTAAGACCAACTCTGGAAAGCTGACCATAGATCTGAGTATCCAGGAGGGGAGAGGGAAAGGAGAAATGGGGTGGGGGGCAGGAGTGTACAATGGGCTACAGTGGAGGAATGAGTGCTTTAGGGGTAGGAAAACTGCAGTGACCACTCCTGAGAGGAGAAATCCTATATTGTGAAAAAACAAACAAAGGTGTAAAATAATAGTACATCACCAAAAATAAAATTTCTGATTGTTTATGAATCAAGCGTCACGTTACCTTCCAGAATGGATGCTCTTTGTTGAAGCAGCTACTTGAGAGAAACCAAGTTTCCAAAATGCATCGCCTTTATCCCCCCAGTTTTCCTTACAGGCAGCACCTGTGACCCACAGGAGTGCCGCATTTCCTGAAGCCTCAGCCATGTCCTTTTGGTGTCCCTAGACACCACACCCTCTACATCTTGCTTGTATCACTCATTGAGCCCTTACCTAGTTTTCTGTGCTTAGTTTCAAAAGCATGGATGAGTTACAAAATTCCCCATTGTTTTTTCTAAGGTAGATGGTGGGAAAGGAGGAAGGGAGCAGAAGAGAATGAAAATAGAAAACAAAACATGGGCTATTCTAGTTCAAAGATGCTAGAGAGTAAAGGAAATACTGATGATAGAGATGTCATGTGCTCCTTGAGGTCTGCAACCAAAAAAATTGCTATGGGGCTTCTCACACTGATGCACATATGAAAAACTGGGTTCTTCTCAAAGCCCAGTGATGCTGAAACTACTCATTAAGGACTAAATTTTAAGAAGCAATAATCTACGGGCATGTTGAGGACTGCTGGGAAAAACTGATTATATATTAGATAACATACCGATGTTTCTTTTTTTAGTGTATGTGATATAACTTCATTTGTAGGAGATATGTATTAAAGTGTTTAGGAGTAAAGTATCAGGGTGCTTTTAATTTGCTTTCAATGATTCAACAATAAAATCATATTCATAAGTGTATACATAAGAAAAAAATTGGGTAAGATATTAACGATTGATCAATCTTGGTAAAGGTATAAAAGCGTTCCTACTTTCACTTCAACTTTCCATTTTCCTGGTTTAGATATAAAAAATCATGAAGTGATAAATGTGCATAGAGTTAGGGCTGATTCAATACATCTGGAGTAAGGACTACGAACCTACGTTTTAACAACAATTCCAGATTACTGGTCATACATAGACCACATTTTAAGAACAATGTTTAGACATAGTGAAGAACGTTGTTTATTTGCTGATTTACAACCTTGAAATAGCTAGTCCCCAGGTTTAAAATATTATAACTTTGAGAGCTACATTTGGTTTGCCTTAGCAGCCTTTGCCATCCCCTTATCCATCTAATAGCATCATCTTTCTTTTTCAAAGACGTTCATCCCAATAACAGTATACAGAGAGACTGACAGAGAGAATATCTACCCACCCCTTACCTTTCACAGGCAGGCACCCGTACTAGATTTTCTATGATGCCCAACAAATTACCACAAATGCAGTAGCTGAAAACACATTTTATCTTACAACATGTGTAGGTCAGGGGCTCAGGCATATTTCATGGCATCTAGTGCTCAAGGTTTTAGCAGGTTGCAATCAAGTGTGAGTCTGTGGCCTGGAGTCCCCTTCTAAGTTCATTAACATTTGTCAGAATCCAGTTCCTTGAAGCTGTAAACAGGCAACAAGAGACCACCTATCGTTCCCCAGCAGATGGCCCTCTCTCTACAACATGGCCACTTGCCTCCTTGAGGCCAACAGAGAGTGACTCCCGTGTCAAATGTCTGACCATCTGTTAAAGGAATCACTCCTTAGGCCAGCACACTCCAAGTAACCTCTCCTTTAGTTACCTCAAAATCAAGTGACATTAATGACATCTGAAAAGTTCTTTCACTTTTGCCATATAATGTAATCTAATCAAGGCCTCAAGTAACTAACATATTCACAGTCCCAGCTCCCATGGAGGGGAAGGAGTCATACAAACTGTGTACCCCAGGAAGTGAGAATCCTAGGGCTTTCTTACAGTCCTAGCTATCCATTATATCACTTGCTATAGCCAGACTCTAAGAGGGCTCTCAATGATCACTCCATTTCCT
Source organism: Scalopus aquaticus (assembly GCA_004024925.1). Lineage (NCBI taxonomy): Eukaryota > Metazoa > Chordata > Mammalia > Eulipotyphla > Talpidae > Scalopus > Scalopus aquaticus. The sequence goes on from PVIJ01015142.1 coordinate 11,482, forward strand.
GGTATTCAGATCCCGCATCATCCTCTCCCGCAGTTCCAGGGTTGGTCTGTGCAAAGGGCAGAGAACAGAAAAATGATATGTGACTTCTGAGATTAGGCTATAACTGGCTTCTATTTGGCTTCTCTAGCTCTCTGATCACTCCCTCTGTGGGATGTCAGCTGCCCTGCTGTGCAAGCAACCATGTGGAGAGATTCACATAACGAGGAACTGAAGCCTCCCAAACAACCACATGAATAAGCTTGGGAGCAATTTCTACAGCCCCTTTAAATGCCTGTCACCTAATTATGCTAGCCAAAATAAATCAGAAGGAAAAAGATAAATATCAGATGGTCTAACTTATATGTGAAACATAGTGAAACCAAACCAAAAGACAAGGAAAAATCAAAACTAGCAAGCTGAGCATAAATCTGAGACATATAGCAAAGGGAGGTAAAGGAGGGGTTCAAAACGGGCGGGAAGAACACAAGGGAACATGGTGCTGGTTCACAGGTGATATGGTGGCTGCTGAACTATGGGGACTACAGTGATATAAGAAAAAAATTAATAAAATATAAATAAATGACTACCACTCTAGCCAACACCTTAACTATAAACCCATGACAGACCCTGAGCCAGAAAGATCAGCTAAGTTAATTCCAGATTCCTGGTCCTTAGAAACAGTGAGAGATGATAAATGTTTGTTTTAACCTGCAGGCTTGAGTATGATTTTTTTATGCAGCAAAAGATAACTGATACAACACCTCCCCCAGGCCTGACTAGTGCAGGAAGAGTGAAATATGCCTAAAGGGACTAGGGATTCCCTAACAACATGGGAGAAGCAGATATGCAATAGGAGTTAATGAGCCCTCAAAGAGAGGAGCAGAGTCAAACCCCCTTAGGTGGTACAAAGGCGGCAGTGGTATTGAGCCTCAGCATCCAAACAGGCATGATTTAGTGCCGTACCTGTTGCGGCCAGTTATCATGATCTAATACATTCTGCTCCCTCCCCGCCGCCCCCACTCCATAAGTTCAGAGTCTTCCAAAGTCTGCTGAAAACATATTCACTTTCTATCTCCAACAAGTACAATTTTATACCGATATGCAATGTAGTCAATCAAAGACGACTTTGTTCCTCTTCCTTCTCTTAGTTGCTGATTAAGTTGATTTGAATCTGGTTTCTGTCGCTTGCAAACAGGAGCTCTGACTCATGAAAGCCCTCTGTAAGATTAGTTTCATGACTTACTCTGGTCATTTTCTGTTGTTTATTTGTTTTGTTTTGTTTTTTATTGTCTCTTTCCTTCCAAGGTCATATTGTCTGACCCTGAATCACATGTTAGGACATGATTTTCAGGTTCCCTGGAAAGGAGTTCTCTTTACTTGTGTTTCTAAGAAAGTTCCTATAGAATTTTCTCCCAGGGAAGCCTTAGCATGCAGAGAACACAGCAATTTGACTAAATCATCTACATTTATCCAGGGTAAATTTCCTCTGTAGTGTATGGCATTTGGCTTCCTGACTTAGCTAATCACTCTCTGGGTTCTGTGCCAACTGTTAGTGCTGTAGCAGTCCCAGCAGTCATTGTAAAAAGAAAACACAATAAACAAATCCCACACATGAACCAAGCAAAGATTCTGAGTTTGCTCAGAAGTTTTTCCATACTTGCAACTCTGTGCAAGAGAGTTTAGAGACCCCACACTTAATTCACAATTCTTCCAATTCTGAACCACAGTGGTGAGTTTACTAACTGGGATCTTTCTCCATGAGTCTCCTTTCTCGTATGATAATCCTCTTGTGTTTTTCTCCTAAATACCCCAGCACCATTTCCAAAATGACAGAAAAACAAAGCATTTCAAAATGTGTAAGGTATAATCCTTACATAATTACATTAATGGTGTTTGCCTTTGGTTCAACACATTCAGCAGCTAAATCCTGAGCTTAAGGCGCTCAAAGGAATTGGCATAAACAGTAACCTCAATTTTTCCCCTAAGGAATGCTCTCACTCTACCATATTGCTTAGGATCAGTGACTATGGAAACTGAGTACCTGAATTCGAAACCCAGCTTTTCCATTTAAAGTCATGTAACACTGGCCAAGTTACCCAACTCCTCTATCTCAGTTTGCATCCGTGACATAGGGATAGTAGAAATATCCACTCTGGAATCATTATTATAAGAATTACCTTAATAATACCACGAAAGTATTTAAAGTACTACCAGGGAACACAGCATGTATTAAACAACGAGCACATCCCTATAGAAATCTGATTGTGTATCTCCTCACTTACCATAGTAGGTGCTCTTTAGGCTTCAGAATCATTCATCACATTCTATGCAGTATGGGTCTCTCTGTGGATAAAATTACATTAAGGTGACCCCAGGGTATAAGCACCCCATATGACTTTAAATAAAAAACAAAGCATACATTCCCTTTGCAAGGAATTGTTGTACTAAGCTAAAAATTATTTCTACAACATGTTTGCAAATACAATGTCTGGAGCATAATAAAAAATAACCAGACACTCAGAGACAAGGTAAGAATGTGGTGGAAATAACAAGGTAAAACTAACAAGCACTGCAGAAGTTGCAGTTTCAGACATAAACAACCCACTTATGTTGTTCAAGGAGACAAGACAAACTAGAGAATTTTGTTATAAAAATGAAAACCATAAAAAAGGACCAAACAGGAACTATAAGAATTTGAAATAACAACAATTTAGGCAACTCTCCCACCTGCCTATGACTATATAGGTCCTCTTTTTTTCTTTCTCCCTTTCCCAGTAAACATACCCTTTCGGGTATGAAAAATATATACATTTTACTTTTAGACTAAGTTTATTTTTGCTTTAGTTTTTTTTATGCATAACATATGAATGAAATCATATGGAATTTATCTTTCTCCATTACATATACCCCCTTGGCTCATCGATAAGCAACAATTCAATAAATTGATATAATAGCTATTTAGATAGTCAAAGAAAACTTGTAGCTTGCAATGTAGATAAGAAAGAACTATCTAGAAATAACACAAAGGGAAACATAAAGTGAAAACAGAAAGTAAACAGGTTACTGTGAGAAGATGCAATCTAAGTGGAATTTTAGGGTAAAAAAGAGAATGGGTAAGAGAATTATTTAAAGAAATAATGGACTAGAATTTTCCAAAACTGAAAGGCTTTATTTTACATAAGCATTTAGAAGTCAAAAAAACTAAAGAGAAAATAACCAGGAATCTCATAGCAAAATGTTAAAAATCAAAGAAAAGGAAAATCTCAAAGCAGTTGGAAGTAACAAAAAGGCAGATTGCCTTCAAAAGAGCAACATTTGGACAGAGAGCTGACTTTTAAACAAAGTTAACAGAAGCCAGAGACAAAAGATTACCTTCAAAGTGCTAAAAGCAGCTAACACTCAACTTAGAATTATGTCTAGCATGAATATATTTCAAGCATAAAGTGAAACAAACAATTTTAAGACTCACAAAACATAATCTGTAACTAGTAGGTCTGCAAGACTAAGGCATGTGTTGCTGGCAGAAGGAACATAATGCCAGGTGGAAGCCCAGATTCAGATAGGGATGAAGGCAATGAAAAAGTGGCTTAGTAATCCACATTTATGCACGGTAAATTTCCTCTAACATGCAAATTTAAATATTTATAGTGTATTTATTTATGTTGTAGTTATTTATTTATGTATTTGTTCAATAAATTAGAAGTGTAAAATTAGGGACAAATTTAAATAAGTAGACTGATGATGGTGATATTTAAAATATAAACAGAATTAAAGAATAATGGCTCAAACTTTAGAGGGGTGTAAAAGGAGAAGCTAAAAGAGTTGGGATATCTCAAGAGTGAAAGGCAGGTAAAATACCAATTAATATGGGGATCTGAGTACCAAAAATAAATGTGATGATCTCATGGTAATCAGTAAAAGAACTGCAAAATTACACATAATTTACAAGGCAGTAGAGGGGAAAATCCAGAATAATAAATTCACACAGTAAAGGATAGCAAGGAGGAAATTTGGGAGAAAAAGGCAAACTAAGTAGAAAGAACTGAGCAAGTCAGAAAGGAAGCAATTTATACTATGTAATCCCAATTGCTTGAAATTCTAATACCGGTTAAAAAAGAAAACCTAAACATGCAAAACTGAATAATAACTTTCAGAATTTATACTTAGGTAGTAAAACGAAAGAAAAGCAAGGAAGATCATAAGTTAGGAAGAGGCTTCCTTCGAGAGAGTGGTGGTAGAAACTTGGCAGGACACAAAGGGTTAGGAATGTGCTTGACTAACTAGGTGGCTACCTGATGGATTTTAGTTTTGTGCAAACTCACTTAGCCATTTGTATTTTGCACACTTCCTTGTTTTTATAATATTTCCCCCAAACATAAGAAAAGTCTAAGGGAGAACTAAATGTGCTGACATGGTATCATCTTTAGAAATATATGGTTAAATAAGGCACAGAACAGCAGAAACAGTACGCTCTTATTACTATGATAAAGCTCACAAACTCATACCTTCTTGTATTTGCACATATTTTTTAAGACATACATCATAAATTTAAACTAGCCTGCTGACTTGAAAGAGAGAGACTAGGACTCTGGCAAGATTGATGGAAGGGAGGGGCTAATTTTCATCTACATGCTTTTTTTACTATGAAAATACATTTTGAATTATATTTTTAAATAAAACATAATTTCATCAACCTACAAATCTATAGAAACAATAGGATTACCACTTGATGAAATCATTATTTTCAAATTAACAACTGCATTTTGAAATCTTAATTTAAATCTGGTAGTGTAACCAAGAATTTTAAATCATTGCTAAACATGGTCAAAGTTGGATAAAATTTTCAATAATCAAGAAGGGAAGAAAAGTTGTTTTTATTTTATACAGACACCCAGGAATTGATTGTCTTTCCATTTCCCTCATACAAAAGGACTAGAGATAGGTATAGATAATTCATTTTCATTTCAAGTTCTTTCTAGAATATTGGCAAGAAGGCTTCCCATCTGCATTACAATGGAATGATACTAAAACTAGGAAGCAAAGTTAGGGTAAATTTGAATGGCTGAATTTAAAAATCTGCCATAAATCATGAAATTGTACTTTAGGCTTTTAGTCTTATGAATAATGGACACGATCAGAATTAAATAATGTGAATAATCTGAGTTGCTGGAGCAATTAGAATTAATGCAGTACACGTTTCAGGAACTTAGCAATAAATGAAAACACTCTTTTCAACAAGGTGTGAAGAAATAAGACGCCCAGAACTTGTAGGTTAGCAGCTTGAACTCATGCTTCTAATTTTGTTTATTTCCTTAAGTCAAAATTTAGGGAAGCATTTTTTTGAAGAGAAAGATACAAATCAGAAAAAGAGGGGAAAAAATCAGCAAAATTTTATTAGCTAAACAAAGATAGGCAAATAGGAATGACTTAGTGGAACCAAGAAAATTAACCTCTTGTCAATACTACAAAGGTGAGAGAGCTATCCAACTTATATTACAACATGCTCAGAAGACATATGAATTGTCTTTGGAACTGGTGATGAAAGGAATAGTAAGATCAGAAAATCTGCAAGAGCTATTTCTTGTAGCCATCCAGGCATGCTGGACCCGCTCTGTTATGGACTTCATGCTTGTACTGCCCCAAATTCATAAGTTGAAACCCTAAGACTCAAAGTGATGGGGCCCTCATGATGGAATTAGTACCCTTATAAGAAGAGAGCTTGGTGCTTTCTTTTCTCTGACATGTAAAGAGAAGACGGTCCTCTGTAAACCAGAAAACGTGCTCTCACCAGACATGGGATCTGCTGGCACCTTCATCTTGGACTTCCTAGACTCCAGAACTATGAAAAAAAAAATGTTTAAACCACTAGTCCATGGTAATTTGTTAAAGCAGTATAAGCAGGCTAAGACATTTTCTCCTAATGAAAGCATGTTTAGAATGGTAACAACATGCACATATGAAGAGGTAAAGAAAAGTTGTACTACTTCTATCAGAATTTTATGAGAACAGGACAGCACCTACACTGGTCTCAGAATTGGCTTGAACATCTTCAGAGATTGAGAGCACATGGTCCTGACTTTTATCACATTTGGTGTAGGACAAGGGAAGAATTCACTCCTGGAGTAGTTTGAACTTCCCTGGGTGCCAAAGGAAGACAAAGCGCTGGCTTACTTACCAGCTTGTCCAAATGTGGGGCAGAAGGAGAAGGAATAAAGTGGCGCTTGAAAGCTCTCAACAATCAGAAATCAATTTTATACACACACACACACACAATACTTTATAAATTACATATATTATATATCTCATATATAATATATATTTTATCTATATAGAGACAATTATACTACTTTAAAAGTTAAACCATCCAGGGCCTCCCTGGTGGCACAGCGGTTGAGCGCTGCACTGTGGAGCTGTTGGCAGCGAGTTCAACACCCAACCAGGGAGAATCCCACATGGTGGGGCAGACCTCTCCTGCCTCACCCGCTGCTCCCCTCAGCAGTGTATTTCTGATCTGCCTGTTCTGCTCCCCACTCTGTCTCTGGTGAACCCTCTCACCACCCCACACCTCTGGCTTGTACCCCAGCTTGTATGTATAAATAAATAAATCTTTAAAAAAAAAAAGAAGTTAAACCATCCAGATACTCTCCTCTATTCCACTTTGCTGAGCTATTGCCCCTACCATCAATAATTATGAGAGAAATCTGGAAGGCTGGGATTTTTAAGCAAGATGTCCGAAGTAATGATTCAGGGACAGATTAAAGTAAGGGCTAGTATTAAGTGATCAAATGTCCCCATTTTTAATGTTGAAGCAGATATTCAGATATTACTAGCTATCAGACAAAAATGCCTATTGGGAAAGAAAAAATTAAAGCAAGACTGATCTCCCTTCCAAAAAAGCCATCTTAAACAAATAAAGCTGAGGGGAAAGAATCAATAAAACCAATTGAAATATTATCCTTCTCAGAGAAATGAGCAAGTGCTACATCCATAACAGAGAAGGATGCCAAAAACAAAAAACAAAACAAAAAAAAAAACTACGAGAACAGAGAAGAGATCCTGGAATTGAGCATATAACAATAGAAGTGAAGTCATTAGAGGTTAGAAGATAAAGTTGAGGAAGATGCCTTGAAAACAGAACAAAGACTAAGACCAGGAATAGCATAAAAGATAAGAAAATTGAGACGATTTCAGAAATTTTAGGAAAAAAAAAACAAAATTATTCAAGAAAAGTCTCCCAAATGACAAGAAGTTGTATTACTGAATAGAAGTAGATGGCATTACCTATAAAGCCATTCCATTTCGAAATTTCAGTGCACTAGCAGAAAAGAAGATTCTATCAACTTCCAGGAAGAACAAGAAGATCAAAAAGGACCAGGAAATGCAACAACTTTTAACTTTGCAGCAGACAAGAAGAAAGTGGAGTAATATTCAGTACCCTAAAAGAAAATGACTTGTAACCTAAAATTATAGTCAAACTCAAACCTCATTAGGGCAGAATGACATTTTCATACATTCACACTCACAAAAAAAATTTACTCCCATTCTTTCTCACTGGAAACGTGCTCCCCCAAAATGAAAGTATAAACCACAGAAAAGGAAGCCATGATACAGGAAACAGGAGTTTCAAATTGGAGGGGAGTGAAGGGATTTCTGGAAGGCGTTAACTGGCGTCCTGAGATGCTAGCTGGAAATGAAACCAGACTGGAGCAGTGCCAGCCTCGACAGACACGCTGTTGGATGTTATGGCCACGATCCCCACTGATGACATATTTAAAAAAGAAAATAATAATAACTGCATAAATGACCCAGAGAATCTGACCCAAACAAGAATGTGGTGATTTTGACAATTTGCTGGTAAATTTCCTGCTCTCTTCTCCAAGTCTTGCTGCCTATATCAGCTGTGGATATTTATTTCATCCCGTTGGTGCTCTGCTTCAATTTAGATCTGAGAGCTGGAGCAAAGCTACAGGGAACTCAGAAGCAAGACACCCAGGGCAGTTCATTTTGCTCCCATTGATCACATGTTTATACCTGTTCTATGCTACAGTCCCTCCAAGGTCATAGACTGTGGTGAGCCTCAAATTTCTTAGAACTCATGTATGGCCTCTTCCACTGAATACCCTAGAAGGTCCTCTTGTAAACAGGCAGGAGGCAAAAACCCAAAACACAGAGACTATTGAGTTTATTTTGTCTGAAATCTCTCATACAACTTGTTTCATATTTGCTACCTTGTGGGAGCGAAAGTATAGAAAAGAATGTTAAATAGCAAACACAGGCGAATCTTAAGTTCTATTTCATAACCTAGGTAGAAAAGTATTCAGAGCTTTTCTTTAGAATATTTTTGATTATACAATTTACATATTTTCACGTAATATCACATGCAGAAATAAGCATATTCATATAGTAACAGTTGAACTGTCAACTTGTAAATTGGAACAAACCTCCTGAAAGACTTCTTAGCAATAAATATTAAAATCCTTAAAATTAGGTATACTTTTGATTCAATAATTCTACTTCTAAAAAATGTCTATGAGAATGTATAAAGTTGTATAACGTATAAAGTATACATAAAAGCTTTGCTAAATCATAAACTAACAGTTAAAAACTGGGAATCCAAAATACCAAAATACCCACTCTCGCAGAATTGATTAAACAAATAGGATATTCATTCAATTGACCAGCATGCACATTATGCAGTCATTAGGTCTGATGCAATTACTACATGGGTAAAGTTCACATTACACTGTAGTTCACTTTAAAATAGTTAATCATAGACCATGTAATGTGTATGCACTGGTATACTCTACTCCCTCGGGGTCTTTAGTTAATATTGGAAGATCCCTGTTTAGTTCATGCACTCCAATGTCTATGCTTTAGAAGAAGCAAGCTTCAATGCAACTAACTCCACCAGTATTGGAGGATTTGCTAACTAGCAGAAGAGATGCTCATAATATTTATTCACTGATGAAAAGTACAAGCACATTTGCCCTTGCATGAACAGCAGTGTAACAGAAACCTGTACCAACAAGAGTCATCAGCACTAGAAAATTTCAGGTCTGCCTCTGAAATTGTAAGAGCGAGCATAAGAACTCTAGTATGTGACAGGCTCATGTGAATAGGTTTTATGGCTCTTTATGGTCACTTGTTAATTGTGTGTATTATTTTGGGTACTTCTGAGAAGCAGATGCCAACACAGAATTATTGCAGGAGATTTACTGAGGAATATACCCATGAAGGAAAGAGCTGGAGAAGGCGTGGAGGACCTTTAGACTATGATGAAGGTCTGACACTTGTAAAGGAGACAGGGAAGAGTTTCCAGTTAGAGAGATTCCAAGAAATTTCTGAGAAGCTTCAGCAAGTCTGGTGGGGGGCGGGGCAGGGAGGATCCTTATACCACAGTTACCCATATGAGGAGTCACTCCTGCAGCAACTGTGCTCAGTGATTGCCTGGGAGCAGCCATTGGAAGCATGGCATCAGCAGAAATGAAATGATAGAACACAGACGCAGAACAGCTAGCAGTGCCAGTCAATCATGCTCCTCACAGCAGCAGTCGTAAGTATTTTCATAGTTACCACAGTACAGATAGCAGAATTCAGACTCAAAGAAATCACACAGAAAGTTTATGAGTGCCCTCACTAATAATCTAATCATTAGAAAGACTAGATAACAAGAAAAAAGAACTTTATGGTTATAAAATGACCAAATTAACTGAAATCTATAAACAAAAAAGTATGTGTGTGTTTTAATATGAAATATGAAAGTGGCACGGTCCCATTTTTGCCTTTTAGTCAATTATAACGTGATGGGTTTTTTAAAAAGTACTTTACTAGCTACCACTCAAATTCCTTTTAGGGACTTTGCCTCCTTCCCACCCAGACTTTCAGATATGTCTCTACCACCATCTTATCAAGGCCTTTTCCTAAGCCACACTGGATAAGAAGTAAACAGGAATTTGGGGTTTGGGGGAGCATGCAGAAGAAAAGAGTGAAGGACCAAAGAGCAAAGTGATACATGTGCAGAGGTCAAAGGACTTTATGTTGCCTCATGAGTGATATTGTGTGTGTTTGAGAGAATAAGGAAAAACTGCTATATGCCAAGTGTAGGTAAGGAAACATCTGTAAGACAAAGTAAGGAATGATAAGCTAGGTTGAGCAATACCAGAAAGCTTGGGGCTTGCGCTAAACTTTCAACTTGAGGTAGATCATAAGAGGCAGGGTCACAACTGATATTTTAGTTAAAAATAAACACAGACACAAAATGTATGTAGGTAAAATATTTGACAGCATGAATAAAATGTCAGTATGGTTACTTTACAGGACAGGATTATACATTTTTTTTTAATCTGTATTTAAAAATTTTTCTACATGAACATGAACTGGCATAATACAAAGAAAAAGATGTCATAAAAAAGAAATGATTTGGGTGATTGCTTATTTCCAAGAATTAGACTGAACATTAGCTAGATAAAGTCATTGTTTTCAGCACAGTCTCCACATAATTGGTCAATTATAACAGAAATCCATAGAACAGGTCAATTTGCCCTGCAACCCATGGATGCATTTTGCAGCTAATTCATCCTGGTAGGCTATTTAGGAGACTATGTTATTCAAAGTAGACCTTTTAGTTAAAATTTTTTTCCATGCTGTTGATGATGACTGGCTGTAACCTCTTGAAAAACTTTTGACCAGAACCATATCTACTTTGCTTTATAATGAGGCCTTAAGCAAAACATTGCTCCAACAAGGGCTAAATTCTAAATTGACTGTAGTTAAAAATATTTTTCCTCAAGAGACCATCTTCCTGGATCATGCATGTCCTCTCAAGGACATGATTAATCAATATTCTACTGGTGAAGTTATGTATCATTATCTACAATAAAGTTACATATGATTATCCAGAGTAAATAAAGTACTTACTTAAACAGTACATAAAGAGCTCTCTTACTATTATTCATACCGTAACATATAGATCTATCATTAATCAAATATCACTTTAGACCCCTTGCTAGCATATATTGAACAGTTCTAGCCAGAAAAATATATCTGACTGAAAAAATGTCATGGAAATCCTAAGCGCATGTCATTTCCATTCCTACAGGCTTGTTAAGTGCTATCCTCGGCTCAAGATAGGTAACAGGGAGATGTGAGATGTGTGTTTCTACTGGTCACAGTAACTTCCTATTTAAAAAAAAGGTTCACCAGAGGGGGAAAAATGGTGGGTAAACTGGACAAAAGCAGTCAATTTCATGGTAAGAGATAGACTTGGACTTTTAGTAGTGAACATTATGTAGTATATGCAGATGATGATTTATAAAGATGGCACATCTATAACACATAACAATGCAATGCTACTTCAATAAACATGTTTTAATAAATTAAAATTTTAAAATGTAGAAAAACCTAAAAAAAAAAAAAGTTCCCCTCTGCCTGCTCTACACAAGCACATGATTTGGTGAGAGGAAAAGGACTGAATTTCAGTCTCTACTCACTCCAAGAGGTAGGTGCCTTGTACACTGTCCAATATGAGTAACTGTCAGGGCCAGCTGTGACTTAAGTGCTTAGAAGACATTACCTTTGCCCCATGAGGAATTTTTTTCTCTAAATTTTGTTTCAATTCTGATCTTTATTACCCTCATCTCTCTCCAATCATATTTGTTGGGATCAGGGAGGAGGAAGGAGGGCATGTAGATCAATGTTTCCTAGCTTTTTGCACCAGTTAAACTTGGACCAGCTAAATTTTTTTAAAAGTATTTTGGGGAACTGAAACAGGGTTGCCAAATTTATATTTGGAATAAAAAAGAAACATCCCTTATATTATGTACTCTATTAGACAGATGAGTTTTGAACCAGAAGAACCTGTTCCCATTTTTTCAATATTAAAGATTATATAATTTGTTTCTCATCTTGTCCTGTTTCCATTTCCAAGAATCTCAGACACAGGTTTATATTCTATCACAGCAATTATGTTGACTCTTCTGGTTGGAATATTTACTCTGTTCTAAGCTGTTTCAAATTTCTTGTCAGAAAGATATGGGGTGTAAATAAACAAATAAAAGCCTTATAACGCAATAGCTCACCTATTCCTGAAATAAAATGCTGACATTTCAAATGCTCCTTATTGTAAAGGTTAGATGATTAAATAGATTCCTCTTCTGCTACCCCAGATTACCCAAATAAACATCAACTACATACAAACCTCACAAACAGATCAGACTTTTGAATAGAGGTAGTTTTAAGGGACAAATAAGTACTTGAAAATCAAGAAAAAAGAAAATGCAAGGTGTAGCATTCTAGTTTAAAACAGATAAACAATCTTACAAAATACAACACATACACGTTAATTTATGCTCAGCACACGCCCTTTTAAAATATCAGGAAAGTAAATGGCCAGCTGATGTACTTTCCAGTGATTTTGAAGATGCATAGATACTCTTCTCCCATGAAAAGAAGCTTAATGACTCCTCTTAACATTCAAATAATCAGACTAGCTAGCTCTAGTTTGGTAAATAGTAATTAAAACTGGGACACAAATCAATTAAACTTTACAGTCTATTATTTTCTAATAAAAAAGGATTTGACACAAAATATACATAGGTAATCATTGCTAACTGGCTTAATTATTCACCTAAGGCATATATATCACCTATAGTGTCTGGCAGAGCTTTATTATCTCAGAGGAAGATCCTCCGGGTTTCCAGAAGTTTCAGAAAGTTCCTACCATAAGGTAAATCATCTTAGTTTATCTAACAGCTCACCTTCCCAAACAGATTAGAATGTTTTAAGAACATCTTTTGGAGTGACAGGTAAGCTCCGCATTTCATGCAGCAGAGGATAAGGTCCTTGCTTAAGACCACAGAGAAGGTGGGCAGCAGCTTGGGCTAAGTGCTTCCTGGGTAGCTGCAGCCTCTGCAGGGTACCCTAGGAGGATCACCTGAAAAGTCAAGTGACAAAGGAGAGGTTAACAGTTCTAAGGAAGCACAATGACATGTACCCTGGACAAGCACTTAGACACCAAGAGTCCGTTATGCCTTTTCTTTGTCATCAGAGGCCATGTTCTCTCTGTCACAGCTGACAATTCTCCAACTCCTAATGTTGTCTCCAGAGTCAGAATATACCCAATCAGTGTGCCCAGAACTTTTAAAGAACTCTCAAGGTGCAGTTCTGAACTCAAGGTTCTTTCCAGGGGAAAGAGGCAAGAGAACGCACCCGCAGGACACATCCAATGAGTCACCCTGAATTTAATCTAATTTCAAAGGCGAGAGTCTCTGATGAAAGGCTTAACATGAGAACAAAAGCACCATTTTCAACCCATTCGGGAAAATAAGGGCATTTGTTCTCTGAAGAACTGGAAAGTTTTGGCACGGAGCCTGGCATCTTTCTTAGTAGGCACAGCAACTGCTGTATTCAGATGAATAGGGGGAAAGTCGCACTCAGAGTCCAGGGTCCTTTTGCAGTGCGGACACCTGAGCCTTATCAATACCAGCAGGAGGCAATGGAGGACATGGGCTCTAGAGTGAGGCCGGGGTTTGACTCTCAGGTTCAAAATTTACTAGTTACAGTATTCTAATGATTGAATAATCTTTAAAACTCTTTCTCACTTGTAAAAATGGAGACCAGGAGGTGGTGGGCAACACAAATAGTTTCTTCAATACTTAAACTTCATGAAGTCTAGTTTTATAGTGAACTAGACTTCTCTTCCCTTTGCTTACCTTCTGTTGCCCTCCCAATAGAAAACTCCTGGGTCTCCAACTAGTCAAAGGCACAATTTCATCATTTTGCCACGACATCTAGGCTTTCTAACCTCCTTAACCTTGTCAGTCATTATTTTCTGCATATTAAAATCTTTACTTCAACACCTTTAGATAGATTCTGCAATGATGTTTGGCTGTTATTTTTTCATTTTTAACTTTACTACCCTTACTGCTAGGAAGACTGAAGATCTGGTCACAACTTCCATGTAACCAGACCACCAGACTAACAACTTTCTCCATTTCTTCCACAAAATATACTTTATTTAGATCAGGTTCCCTAGAAGCATAGCTAGAGATGGGATTTTCACACAATTGATTTATTTTGGGTACACTTTCAAAAGAAAGTCATAGGGAAGTAGAACAGAGAAGGGAGAGAAGCCAGACAAACAAGGACTTGGCTGGAGTCTGGTGTGTGACTAGAGGCACAGCAATCGCAAAGCAGGAATGGCGCCACACACCTGCTCAACCCTGAGGCAAGTTTTTACATTTTGAATCAGCCAGTGTTGACCATGGGCACCCCAGGTGGGATGGCACAGCCTCCCAGGACTCTCTGGGCAAGGGCAATTTTCTGCAGAGGAGTGCATCCACCAATCATTGGTAGCCAACACTCAGCAGCTGGTGGGTGGGTGCTGGGGATCTGGGCAGGACATGAACAGGGGCTACTGCTCATACTAGCTCTGTCCATTAACATAGCTAATAGTCTACAAGGTCCAGACAAGAAACAGCAACAACGGTATGCCTTTTACAAAGAAGACGTTAATGACAGGAAATTGACCACATGGGCGATGTTAAGCAACAGGGGTGAGGGAGGCAACCCTGTGATTAGTACAATAAGCTACTACAATCCATCATACTGGACAGACAACAAAAGAAGGTGGTATTTGAAGTCGGGGAAGCTAGAAACCCTGAGGGGATGAAGGGGACATACTTGGAAAGGAAGGATGGGGACAATGACCTGGCTTCCGTCATCCCCTCCAGACAGCCAGTCTTTTGCCTGTGCTTCCTTTTTGCCAAACCTACAAAGAAGCCAGAGATGGAAAAGGCCAGGGCCATGTAGCTCCTTGTGATACACAATACATAGGGGGCAGGCAGGAAAGGCAGAAAGAGAACACGCGTCAACAAGCAGGGGCCTGGCGCGAGCGCTGCAGTGTATCTGGACGTCTGTTCACAGCAAGAGTTATACCCGCGCGCCCAAACAGCAGTGTGTCATCATCTCTCTACTTTTACATAGACTGAGCTCGTTTCAGAACATATATATTTCTTCATATTAAAATAGCAGTTATCAAATTTATGCCAGGTTTTAGTTAATGCAATCAAATGTATACCATGTGTTGTTTCTATAGCTCAGTTCCTAGTTCTCCAACTGTGGAAGAAGCCAACACCAAAGATTACACTCCCCTGGGTGCCCATTCCCAGCCCAAATTAAATCCAGGCAATAGGACAAGAAAGGGGGGAGGATTTGAAGATAACAATCTAGAATTGAGTTCTAATTTCTAAGTTCTAGAACTGAGTTCTGTTCTAATCACACTTTGGGGGCTGTTTGAGTAGCAGGACCTTCCCATTGCTTGAATTTTCATTTTCGCCTTCATACATCTGGATAAATAATACTCAATACTCTAATTTTAAAATGTTAGTCATCAACAGAGATGTTTCTCCATGTGCTAATATAATTAAGCATTAACCATAGGTCCAAATTTACTGGGCACATTTACACATGTCCTTAATTATGGTTAAATTGAGTCAGTGCTTGGAACTACTCAAGAGACAGTTTAAACAACGGCTGCCCCAAGGGGTTCTATAAATGATAGCAGACTTTTTAGAAAACAGAAAGACAGGTCTCCCAGGTGGTGTTCTCTGCCACTTATAAATCAAAGAGCTGGGCTGGGGATGGGGGGAGAGATATACAGGTTTGCTGTAAATGAAACAATTTTCCAAGTATATATACTACATGCAGACACATACACCTGTTTCCATTTGGTAAACTGAGGGGGTGAAAATGGAACTTTGTAAATGTTCTCAACTCCATATTTATTTAAAACAAGCCATAAGATCTATATAAGGTGTAACCCTCTACCAAATCCATATACATTTTGATAAATGGTAAAATCATATGCAAGAAAAGTGTTTATGTGTGCAGTCATATTAGCATACATCTGTCCAAATTTCATTTGTTTAAAGAGAAACACAATACACCAGATAAAATGTTACATTAAAAAAGTTTCTGCTTTCTAGGAACTTATATAATAGGACAAATGACAGAAGTCAAAATATTTATAATATACCAAGGACTCGTATTCTCCCCCAAATCCAATTTAGTCTCTCAAGCTTTCAAATCTATCTGGAGGTGACCAAATGGGCATCTAGTTTTTTATCTGCTGAGATGAGAAATCAAATCCATAATCATACCACTCAAGTAAATTCATTCTTACTGCCAATATGGATGTGGGATGCAGTTAATTTTCAGTGATTAACAACTTGTGAGAATGAGAATTCAGACCATTATACTATAAAATTTCTCTTGATAATCCAAACGAATTACTCTGACTTGCCAAAAAATTTCAAAAAAAAGTTAGTGATTAAGCCAGTTGATTTTTCCCAACAAGTGAGCAGGGAACAATATACCATTAAATTGAACAGAATATAATTGATGAAAATAGCACATGTATTAACTGATAAATTTTGCATTATTCAGTTATTTTCCCCCTGAAAGCAGTTTTTAAAAATATAACTGCTTTTTATCCATTTAAAACTTTTTTTATCTCCAGTTTTGATATATGCTTTTTTTTTTTTTACCTTGCACACCTTTTTATTGTTTTTTAAATCTTTTACATTTTGTATTCCCCTTGGGTAACCCGCCACCAATTCACCCGTGACCCATCACCGTGTTCCCTTGTGTCCCCTTCCACTCCATTTTGTGCCCTTATCCTCCCCTTCCCTCTCTGGGTGTCTCTCTCTTCTTTGGTTTCCCTATATTCCTGTTATAAGTGAAACCATTCAATAGTTTTCTCTTTCTCTCTGGCTTATTTCACTGAGCATGATCCCTTCCATGTTGCTCCATCCCTGTCGCTGCAAATTGCATGTGTTTATCTTTTTTGAATGCTGAATAGTATTCCATTGTGTATATGTACCACATCTTGATCCAGCCATCTCTTTCTGGGCATCTGGGTTGTTTCCATACCTTAGCAATTGTAAACAGTGCTGCAATAAACATACGGGTGCATGCGTCCTTTTGGATTAGTGTTTTTGTGTCCTTTGGGTAGAGTCCCAAAAGTGGTATTGCTGGGTCGTACGGGAGCTCCATTTTTAGCAGTTTGAGAAATCGCCATACAGCTTTCCATAGAGGATGGACCAATCTGCATTCCCACCAGCAGTGTAGAAAAGTTCCTTTTTCTCCACATCCTCGCCAGCATTTGTTGTTGTCTGTACTTTTAATGCACGCCATTCTCACAGGTGTGAGGTGGTATATCATTGTGGTTTTGATTTGCATTTCCCTGATTATGAGTTATGTTGAACATTTTTTTCATGTACCTGTTGGCTATTTGCTTTTCTTCTTTGGAGAAGTGTCTTTTTAGCTCTTCTGTCCATTTTTTGATTGGGTTGTTGGCTTTGTTTCTGTTGAGCTGTGTGAGCTCCTTGTAGATTTTTGTTATCAGTCCTTTATTGGTTGTATTGTGTGCAAAGATTTTCTCCCAATTAGTAGGGTTTCTGTTAGTTTTGGTTAATGTCTCTTTTGCTGTACAGAAGCTTTTTATTTTGATGTAATCCCAGCTGTTTATCTTGTTCTTCACTTCCTTCGCTTTGAAGGATGTGTCTTTAAAGATTTTGCTGAGATGTATGTCACGTAGAGTTTTGCCTACATTTTCTTCTATAAATTATATGGTTTCAAGTCTTACATCCAGGTCTTTTATCCATTTAGAGTTGGCTTTTGTGCAGGGTGTGAGGTAGTAGTCTAGCTTCATTTTTTTGCATGTGGCTGTCCAGTTTTCGCAAAACCATTTACTGAATAGACTGTCCTTGTTCCACTGCATTTTCTTTGCTCCTTTGTCAAAGATTAGTTGTTCATAGATATGTGGCTTTAATTCTGGGTATTCTATTCAGTTCCATTGGTCTTTGTGACTGTTTTTGTTCCAGTACCCTGCTGTTTTAATTACTATGGCTTTGTAGTATAGTTTGAAATCAGGGAGTGAAATCCCTCCATTTTCTTTCTTTTTAGTTAGGAGGGCTTTAGCTATGCAGTTTTTTTGTGGTTCCATATGAATTTCATCAGTTTTTGTTCTATTTCTTTGAAGAATGTCACTGAGATTTTTATCGGAATAGCATTGAATCTGTAAATTGCTTTTGGTAGGTTGGCCATTTTGATAACGTTAATCCTTCCAATTCATGAGCAGGGGATGTCTCTCCATTTTCTTGTGTCTTCTTCTAGTTCTTTCAACAGTGTTTTATAGTTTTCTTCATATAAGTCCTTTACGTCTTTTGTTAGATTTCAGTTTTGATATTTGTAGGAAAAATATCCTTTACTAATTTAGCCTAGAATTTCTTCCCAGAAAAATATATTTGGTCAAGTCTAGCTAAGTGTGAAGAGAGATGGAAATACAAAGCTGTGGGATAATAGAGAGGGGAAAGAAAGTACTATTATAAAAGAAAAGTGGTATGTCTGAAGGACACAGGCTTCAGCTCATGGAGCCCCACATGACCAAAACTGGAAATTTTAAACAGCAAAATAAAATGATAACATTGAATAACTCAAAGTATTAAAAACAAATCCTTGTGTCTATACTGATAAAATTGATTGAATAAATTTTTTCCTTACCAAAGAATTCTAGAGAATATATATATGTACCTACTACCTCCTCCAAGGGATAGCACTAACTTTCCTCCCCTACGAACTGTATTTAAATCACTCAATTCCAAGGAAGAATATAAAAAGGGGCACAGTAGTAACTGTACACTGGTAAAAACAGAGATGTCACCTTAACCAAGTGATCAAGGTTATCAGTTACAAATCAAGTTGCTATTATCTATACAATATGGGCACTTTACTTGTGTAGCATTCTGCCACATTTCCCACAGCTTCAATCTAATTATAAAACAACAAAGCCAAATTGAGAGATAGTCTACAAAACATTTGACCATTACATCTCAACTGTCAAGTTCACAAAAAACAAGACTGAGAAATTGCTGGAGATTAGAGGAGACTAGGAGACATAATTATTAAATGTAATGTGGACTTCTGGGCTGGGTGGAATAGAAAGTAGAAATTAGTGGAAAAACTGGTGAAATTCAAATTAAATCTGTAGTTTAGTTACAGTATTTAATTATTACCAAATTTCTTAGTTTTGACAACTTATAACCAAATGAATTAAATTTTTAAAATTTAAAACCAAATGAAAAAATACAACATAAACAAAAATAAGAAATGTAGTAAAAGCAGTTATTTAAGAAAAACTTATATTCACAGATACATTTTACAACTGCAACTGTTACCGGAACCAAGATGCCTTAGCAGTGGGAGCTGGCAGGAGCAACGGTGCCTTTTACCCTGCTGCTCCAAGTCAGTTGTGGCAGTTGCTCCTGCCCAGTAACTGTTGTTTTGAATGGACCAATCAGGTGCTAGGAGCTGATGGGTAGGTCCAATCAGCTCCAGGATTGAAAAATGGTCCAATCAGACTTGAGGATGGTACTCTGGGAGAGGATATAAACCAGGATCGGAGGGACCCAGGGAAGTGGGTGGGGGAAAGAAGAGAAAAAAAAGAGAGGATGCCAGCCCCAGAGAGAGAAGGAGGCCCCTGAAGAGAAAAACAGGACAAAACGATGACGACACCAGACCCCAGGAGAAGAAAGACAACAGTTCCAGGCTCTGAAAAGAGAAAAAAGAAGTCTGTTCCTCGCCTCCAAGGAAGAAAGAAGAAAAGAAGTGCCCAGCAACCGCCCTCCAGGGAGGAAGAGAAGCTGAAGGACTCTGCAGAGACTGGGCCTCTGGTCCTATGCCTCACGCAGCCTGAAAGGAGCCCCAGAGGCCCTGGGCCTGGTGTCTCAGAGGCCTGTTTGTTGGTCTTACCCAACACCTCACAAAGAGCTACCATCACCGCTGCGTTCTGGGTGAGGTGGCCGCCACTTGAGGATGCGGTGAGCTCTCTGTTTCCCCCGTTTGTAAAATAAACCCCATGTTTGCTGCTGTTGTTCCTGTAGCCTGAAGTCTCTTGCAATTGTGTGTGGGGTGAGAACCCACAGTGACCTGTCCTCTCATCCAGCACTGTCCTTTGTTGTTTTTGGCCTTTTGGGTGACTCTCGCCTCAGAGCCTGGACACCCTGTGCCCCTGTCTGTCCCTCTTTCAGTTGGCAACCACAAAGGGACTAAACACCCTGTGGTTTGCCCACGTTCATAACTATTCAATATTTATTTTTAATTTATGTCAGACATTAGGAAAAATATCAAAATAGCCAGATATTATTATGCTGGAAATAAATGAAATATAAAATATATAAATAGGAAAGTCTTAAAGATGTGACTGACAAGATTAATAAAATTGACAACAAATTTTTAGCAACATTAAATGAGAAAAATGATAATGGAAATGATAACATAACTACAAATAAAACAGATTTGAAAAGATACCAGTTAACAATCTATGGATTTGAAAACAATTTGCCTGGAATATTTCTTTTTACAAAACTGCCACATGCACACACAAATATAGAGTGCTTAACCATTTAAAAAAAAAACAGATGATAGTCTAAACTCTTCACACATGTGTGCACACTCACACACATGACAGAGTTTTCCAGATGAAGTTACCAGACTTCAAGGAGAGTCTAACCTTGGTATTAAAACCCAGCATGAGGATAAAAGATAATCAACATATTTTACTCAGGAAAATAGGTGTAAAAATCTAGATAAAATATTAGGAAGCTGAATCTAACAATGTTAAAACAGCTAATATTAATACCATGACTGTCCTAATCATGTCCTCTAAGAAGCAGACACCAAGACAGGCTAAGAAAGACAAGGGAATTACTAAAGGAAATTCCTGTGAAGGATAAGGAGAAAACAGAAGTCAGCAGAACTTTCAGTCTGTATTGTGAAAGGAGAGAGAGAAAGAAGGAAATGGAGTCAAAAGAGCCTTAGACTGCATTGATTTCTGAGAAAGTTTTGGTAAGACCACTGGGGAGGCTTTGAGCCAGTTACCCATTAGAGGACTCAAATATCCCTCAGGGATGAACCTGCTTTAGTATCACCACCACGCTCAACCATCATTGGTTGCATAAATAATAGTGAGCATCAGGTGAGCTCAATCCTGGCCAGTGGGAAGCAGGGCCATAACCCCAAGGTGCTGATTAATACAGAGGGCAGCACCTGGGACTGTCGACCAGCTACACTCCTGCACAGCTCCTGCTGTGCCCTATATTTTCATGGCTGACACAGTGATCAAATTGGATTTTCTCTTAGGAGTCCAAAGGTGTGATAGTAGAGAGATCTATAAATATGACATATCGCATGTGTTGGGTGTGAATTTTGTTTGCCTCTTCAGATCCTCTTGATTCAAAGGCTTTAGAAGTTTCCTTCCCTGTTAGGAGATGATTACTCATTTGCCCCATTTGGTGCCAGGACTGCCTTTTTGGCCACTACTGCAGAGCTGAGTCAACTAGTCATGTAACTGCAGAGTCCACCTTTCCCTGACTTTGTCCCCTCTTAGCAAACCATGCACATACACTAACTAATGTAAACACTGGAGTGGAATGCTTAGTAGGTTCAAAAAGAAAAGTCTTCAGCTCAGTTGTCTAATAAAAAAACTGCACAAGCTTAATGTTCACTACTGTCCAATAACTCAGGCTAACAAGATGAGAACAGAACACAAAATATCCAGCCTTCAAGGAGTCCTTGGTGTGAGATAGTGGCACTGGTGGTTGTGATAGTGGTTACAGGTATCAGATACCCTGGGGTGGGGGTGGGGAGGAATCAAGAACCAATCACAAACATACCATGTCAGAGTAATTTAACAACTTAGTCACTAACCAAGCAAAATAAAGAAATGACATATTAAACATACACAATATATACACAGTCCAAAAAGGGTGGGTCCAGGAATGGTATGCAAATGACTAAAAAATAAAGGGTAACTTAAAATAAACTCCATTTCCAGGCCCTCTCCGCTTTTACAGAGATGGGGGAGGGCAGTATTGAAAATCCCAAGTTTCTATTCATGGTGACCAGCCAGCCCCCAACAAAGCGCCCACTCAAATTAGCAGAGATATTTGTATAATCTCGTCTGTCCTTTCCAAAGAGAAAGAAAATCTTTCACTTAATTGAAAAGCTACGAAATATTCTATCCTTGTTAAAAGTTAGACCTGTTTCATGTCATTTCTCATTTTTGATTACTCCCAACCCCGAAACAAAAGCATGAGTAGATAAAAATTAGATTTTTAAAGTACTTGAGAACAGAATTCTAAATTCTGTTGCAAACAATGAAAGGAAATCCTGGATAAAATGGCTTAGTATGTTTCTAAGAAACATACTGAAGATAGCAGGCACCTCAGATCAGTTTGATCCAGGACTTTGTGTACATTCCCATCTCTTTACTATCCCATCAAGAGAAAAGTAGAAAAATGGTTTCTTTCCAAATACGGCAATTATATTTTCTAGGGTTCTCCTAACAAACTGCCACAAACACGGTGGCTCAGTACAACAAAAACTTAATTCTCTGAAGATCAGACATGTAGGCAAGGCCATACTCATTGAAGACCCTCCAGGACTCCTTACCAGATCACATGTCTCTGCTTTGCCTTCTCTGTGCTCCATATATAATCTGGCTGTCCTCGTAGTAGCAAAATGCCTGTATCCACACATCACTGAACCCCAACAAAAAGGAGTTTCAGCCAGCACCTCCTGAAGGGAAGCTTGTTGCCCAGAAGCAAATTTATACATGCAATAGGTACACCTGGGCTATTTTCTTGCCCCACCCACCACAATGGCTACCCCAACTCTAATTGCTTTCTGGTGAGAGCACTATTTTAATAAATCATTCGCACCTATGCCTTTTGCTAAACAGCTGCTTGTAGTAAAAACTTCCCTAAGACACAGACAAATGCACTGAAACCCTGGAAGAATGTCCTTAAAAGGTCTGAGCTGTTTCTTCTACCCTTCCATCCCTGCAAAGGCCAACATTTCAACATACAGCAAAACACTTGCCTACAAACTCCCTGTGAAATGAAAGAATGATCAGGATTTCCCACCCTACCGCCATTAGCATCAATGACAGACCCCTGCAGTCCTACACATGTGTCTGATGGTGGCACCTGAAGTAGGGTGTAGGTCTGTGTGAGTGCCCACACCTGGGCCTGGAGGGAACAGCGTGTTGGGGGCAGAGGACTGTGCGGCGGGGTGCAGCAGAGAGACCACGAGAGAACACCAGAGAGCCCAGAGAGAGGGAAGATTTGCCAGAGGCTAAGAGACCTGCCAGCCTCCTGCTACCCCCCGGCCCCCACTGCCTGTCCTGTCCCTGGATGCCTCACTACAAATGCTATAGACAACATTAAAAGCCTGAAAAAGCCACCAAGGGTTCCAAGACTCTTCCTTTACCCGTCTGCCTGGATCATAGACAACCTACTCTGTGCCTTCACAGCACTACACTCCCGTTCCCAGGCTTTGTGCTACTTTTCCGCTGACCCAGCCTCTCACCTTTTCTCCTCTGAAGTCTCTTCCCTGTGGCCCCTGAAAGCATTATTCATAATGGATTACCCTTTATCCATAACCTGGTCAGATTCCTGCTGCCTTCCAGCCTCAAGTGAAACCTGATTTTCTCCCCAAAGGCACTATTGTCCCATCTTGTTTTTCTTAAGAAAGCTGACTAATTTTCCATATTCTCTCACAGTGGAATCTGCAAATAAAACTGGAAATGTCCCTGAATGATGCTCTCTCCAAACGATCCTGACTGTGTCATTAGGACTTGCAGATCTCATTGTGAAAATCTAAATTTCTTCTGAAGTTATACTTGTCCATACACAGGAAGGTACCAAGGGAGTGTCAACTGTATTTAGGCTGGATGTGGCTTATAGGGTTAGGTCATCATATTCTTTATGTCTTTTATAACTACTAAGTGTTTTCAAAAAATGCCTTATGAATTGGATTTCCTATTCTGTTGTCTATGAAATCCTGATTTGGTCCCATCAATTTTGAAAACTAGCACCAAACTCAGTCTACTATCCCATCAACCAAAAAAGCAGAAAAATGATTTCTCTGCAAATATGGCGATATCTTCATCCCTACTTTAACAACATTCTAGGGGATTTGGATGCCCATGGGATAAAAATGCAAAACTGTGAGGAAAAAAATCAAGAACTCCTAGTCACTCTCTATGCAATCTATCCCTTCCAGACCTAGATTCATGCCCTTGTCATCCAGAAGGTTCCAGCCCTGAATTCTCAAAGTCAGAACATCCTGCCTTCACTGACACAACTCCCTATTGTTCTAACACTCACTTCCTTCCTCCTCTCCCACTCACTGACATCTAAAGATTTCCAAGTTCTAATTCAGTGGATTTCTACCATTTTCACCTGGGTTATTGCATACTTCCTGAATCTTTTTACAATGCCTACAATGCTCACATTTTGAGCTTATTTTTTTTTTAAAGGCTAAACAGGTTTCTTTTCCTTGTTATCAAGTTGGTCTTGATAACTACAGAGCAGCTTGCTTAGCTTAATGCAATTGAATTAGTAATATGTCAATTTGTAAATCTCTAAAAGCAATGTTCAACAATTGATGTAGTTAATTTAGAAGAAATTTAGATTCTCACAGTGAAATTGCCATGTGAAAGAAAGAATACTAGCTACAACCCTAAGATTTCAATAAAGCTTTGGATTTTCTTTTTCCTCAAAAAGATAAATATGTGGTAGAAAAACCCACTATTTACTACTTTAATACAACTAAAGACGAGATAAGTGGTAAGTCAATGAATGTTTATTTTAAATTCTGAGGGTTTTCTTTTTTAAAGTCCTTTTAATAAGAACAGTAAGTGCATATCTTCTTGAAAGAAGAGTAGAAAGGAAGTTCACCACAGCATGTCCCTACACCCACATACTCTGTACCATGTACATCTGGTATTGGTGAATCAATCTAGTGGCATTTAAACATTGCTAGAGAGACGGAGGCAAGTGAGCTTCTATTGATATCATCTGGTCAGTTCTTTCTCCAAGAAACATTAAGTTGTTTTTGTTTTAATACACAATTCCTGAGGTCAAAGAAAGAAAGATGGCTTCATTTCCATAACCAGGATTCCCAACCACACAACATGCTCATGGATTAAAACCAGTTCTAGAAACAACTATCTGAAATGGAGGACTGGGAATGATCTAATCGGTGTGTCCTCAACCAGGCGCTTCAGAATACAGGATATCATCCAAAAGCAGAAAACAAAACAGTATTTACACAGGGAGTGAAGAAAAAAAAGACAATGAAAAAAAATTTATTGGCTGGCAGGTGACCAGATGCTGTTTGGCATAACACAAGCAAAGGCAAGGGTCCAAGAAGGGGTTTCCCCTTGGGAATCAGCTAAAAGAGCCCCAAGTCCAGCCCACCTGTTCTGTATTTTAAAATTTATCAGGTGGTCCTGCTTCATCTACCCCCTGGTCCCAGCAATGTGTATTCAGGAAGCCAGAGGGTAGAACTAACTCGACGCTCTTTCCCAGAGTCATTACGTGTTAAGTGGAAGTACCCTTTGTGAGGCTGGAAAATTACTAAAAGGTAGCATTGACTTTCCAGGGTAGCAAAGAGCTAGATACAGAATATGGATCTTCTATCCCTAGGAAAGCTGGAGAAAGCTCAAGGAATTATTAAGTGAATTGGGGGTTCCTCTGGGTAATCTTGAAGCAATTTCTACCAAAGCATCCCTGTGTTCATGAGAAACACGTAAGAATTCTCAGAACTACCTGGATACAGCAAAAAGCTCTCAGCAACTCCTTTGAAGTGATTCTGTAGAAGTCACCATTTTGTCCCCTTCAATAGTGCCAACAGTTCTAGTCAGAAGATCCATGAGGAAGAAAACACCACTCAGTACATAGTACAACCTGTCCACATCATCAAAGGCACAGAATCCAGAGGCATAATTCTGATCTATTCCTTCATTTGAACTTTAATATTTTTTCTAGTAGGTCCCCACTCTGCTAAAGTGGATGATATTTTACATGTTTCTGTATACCATACATCAGAGCTGAATTGTTCTCCATAGACACTGGCTGTCAATTAACACTTTGTGTGCCGGTGCCCTTTAAATTTACCAGCCCTTGGGGCCGGCCATTTTCTGTGCCACCGCATGAATGGTATAAGCATTCAATAAAACACACACAACTCCTGAACTACTGGATATTAAAAAAACTGTAATATCTCTCATAAAACACCTTACACTTTCACCAAAACAATGTGTAAAGCTTCTAGACTGAG
>PVIJ01015143.1:0-37642 GCA_004024925.1 Scalopus aquaticus
CTCCCCTCCCCTCCCCTCCCCTCCTCTCTCTTCTCTTCTCTTCTTTCTCTTTCTCTGCACACTAAACCTACTGAAGTTCTTAGACACTAAGAATGTGCTTTGTCTTTATGTGGTGGGTGGCAGAACCCAGATCACAGATCCAGTAATCTCAGAGAACAACAAGCAGGATAAATGCAAAATAAGAAATAAACATGATATCCAGGTATATCATTTTAAACTACAGAAAATCAAAGAAAAAAATAATGAATGAAGGCAGAACAAAGATAAGAATTACATCTTCCTACAAAGAAACCATGCCATCAAGAAGAGAATGAAATATTTAAAGTGAAACCAAAAGTAGAAGTGATAAGAGAAAGAACAAGTAAACTGCATTCTATCAAAATGTAAAACTTGTGTGCATAAAAGACATTATTAATTAATTTGAAAAGCTGACAAAATGACAGAAACAATTGCAAATAAAACCTAATAAGGGTCTACCATGCAGACCATATAAAGAACTCCATGACTTAGTAACAAAAAGATAACCCAATTCCTAAAGGGCAACAGACTTGAGTAGATATTTCTCCCTTAATTCAACATTACTCTAGTGGCCAATCTCTCAGACAGGGTGTTCTGTACATTGGAGGTTGAGGAAGAAAAAGAGAAGCTTGGATGCTTTTTGTACAGTATAGGAAAAAAAATAGTACTCTGAGAACACAGAGGAGGAAGCATTGAACTCTCCAGGAGAGGTAGAACCCAAAAGAACCTTCTCAAAGGAGCTGATATTTGAATGGAGTATCAGGGAGGAAATAGATAACAGAAAGGCGGCTGGAGGAGAGATGATGAAATTTCACAAAGAAGGCCCCCTTGTGTGTCTAGAATGTCTTTATTATACTTTTAATACCAAACAAGAGTCCAAATGGGTATAGAGTTCAAGGATCAAAGTTGTTTTTCTTCAGCATTTTGAAGTCTTACATACTCTGATTGTTTTTTCTTTTTAGTAAACATAAGTTTTCTTTCTAGAAGCCTATAGGATTTTCCTTATAGCAAAAAGGTTTGAACGCAGTTAACTTAAGACCCCCATATCAAAGGGATTGTTTTCACTGGTGTCACTGAATAAGACTTCATGTATATCAATGACAAGAATTTCAAATGGAAAACAAATTCCACTTACAATAGCACTAAAACTAATAAAACACCAAAAGATAATTCTTACCAGAAGTGTGCAAAAACTATTAGAGGAAAACTTTATAACCCTTCAGTAAATTAAAAAAAAATGAACAAGGGGGAAAAGATATGGTTTTGGATAGCAAAACCTGACACCATAGACACATCAATGTTCCCTAAGTTAATTGAGAAGGATCAAAATCAAAATACGAAGAGTGTTTTTATAAAGCAAGCTATTTCTAAGGTTTGTTAGGCAAAGACAAAAAGAACTGAGCTCAGCGTTCAAGGGGACTGAGGGGGCTGGAATATGCACAGTCACATAATGGGGAGCAGGGCATCTCTCCCTGCTGTTTTCCATGTCTAGCAATTTCTTATTGGAGGTTATCTATTTAGAGTTTTGCATCATTGGATATTGAAATTTACTGCATGTATAATATTTGTTTAGTATTTTCTCTGGAACAGTTAAATTGCTTGGAATCAGTTTGAGTCTGTTGATGTTTTCATTTAAGTTCAGTTAAGGTGGGACCAGAACCCCTTCAGTGGTTAGGCTGGTGAAAGCCCATTATCCTCCCGGATTTCCCCCTGTGCCCGCATATAACAGTGCTTTGCACTGGCTGGTGGGAGCACGGATAGTGACCAGAGCTATATTTGCTACAAAGTTTTCACAGCCTTGTTGGGTTGCTCAGATCTATGTGCAGATCATTACCAAGACCAACTCCAGGGGAACCTTCTGCAGATCTCTAGATCTCTGGAGTTCATCCTGTTTTCTCCTCTTTTTCCTCCTCCCTCCTCGCTCCTCCCTCCTCCTCCTCTGCCTCCCCCTTTCCTTCTTCTTCCACCTCCACTTTCCCTCCTCCTGTTCTCCCTCTTTTGCCTTCTTCCCCTTTTCCTTCTCCTCCTCCTCTTCTTCCTTCTGCTCCAGTTTCTGCCACAGCCTCTCACTTTCTTGTCCTTGCAGCTGTTGCCTCAGAATCTGGCCCTGAATCAAAAGGAGGCCTCTGGATCACTTACACCTACAGATGAAGTTCAAGGTCACATGTAGATAAAGAAAAGACAGAGCCTTTGGCCCTCCCTGATTGTTCATGTAGATATTAGTGGCCACCTCTACTTCTAGTCAATAGTGCTTATAAAAATGGCGGGAGCATCAAGGAGACTGGGTGGAAGGTAGTCCACGATGGACTCGTCATGGGTTTTTGCAACTGTGAGAACCTTTGTTGTGCCACTTGATGAAGTCCTAAGCCTAAGCAGACCCCAGAGGCACATGAGCCACAGGCCCTGGCACTGCCTGTCCCTGGGGTCACCCATATCCAGAGCCTAGGTAGTCAAAAACATTTGTTAACAAGACTTTTTGAAGTCTTCTGAGAGCAAAGCTGTACTGAATGTCCTTTGTGCTGTGTTTTCTGGGTTGCTTTACACTGTCTTCTGGGAAACCATCCACTGACAACGGCATTGCTTTAGAGAAACGATCAAAGAAACCATCTCTAATCGTATGGTCTTCATTTCTAAGCAGCAATAATAGGCCTTCCAGCTCCCTGCTATTGTAGGAAACTATAAATAATGCTGTATCCCTTTGATCACCAGCTCTTAATTCTCATCTTATTTACTTTACAGAAACAAGCGCTTGACAATAAATGGTAGGGATTCTAAGCTGCTTATGTTGGGGGGAAAATCCATTTCTTTTAGACTGTGTGAGCCTAGGTTTGCCCCTGCACTGAACTGTTAGCATTTCTCAAAAACATGTAAATGTTTTTAGAGCTCTGCCCACAAGAACAGAGCCCTGGGGGGAGAAACTAAGAGCAAATGCCCTGGGTGGGATCTGTGTCAGCCATGACACAGACCAGTGATATTTGCATAAGCTTTTGCCTTCCAGGTTCATACCCAATCAGATACACAAGACACTTAATTCTGTTCCTGAGATGCTGTATTTCTGCTTGACCATTGTTATCAATTATTGCTACAAGTAAGCCTTGGTAACAACTGCACATGTATGTCTTTATCTTACATTAGATCCAGGAATACAAGTTACACTCATCACTCACCTGCTCTCTGAGTACAGGCGAATCTTGCTCCTATTCTTTTGAGGAAACAAACAGAACCAAAACAAAACTCTGTTCATTTTCTCAAGTGACTGTACGATGTTTTCATCCACCCCACCCAACCCTCATTTCTCATTTAGAAAATGTGTAATTTTTAACACAGACCTTTCTTACTAATATTCTGCCTACCTGTGCTGTTTGAGGCATTTTCAAGGATGGTGACACTGGGCTGGACAAATGATGAAGTGTCTACTCTGTAGGTTCCATAGGGTCAGGTCACCTGTGGAACACTCCAGAGAGTGACCTCCTAAGTGAGATGCCCTTGGCTTTCAGGTTCCTTTTCTGAACCAGGGAAGCTTTTCTTCTGACTCTGCACCTCTCTGGACCCGGGGCATTGTGAAGAGATGGAGGTCCAGCTGCCTCTCACATGCCTCCTCTCTACCCATTTGCAGTCTGCATTCCACCAATTCTGTACCTGTGAAACTCCCTTGCCCTTTTTTGAACCTTAAATCCCACAACCATTTTTTATTACAAAGATGAACCCCAATCTTCCCAACAGACTTTTAGTAGGATTTCCAGTAGCAGAACCCACTCCAGGACCTCTAGAACTTTTGTTTTCACAGCAATGGGGATTAGTTACCAGTCACACTGGATGAGGAGTCTTTGATGAACTTCTGGGCAGCCCCACCCAGGTAAAAGGCCACCGGGACTTTGGAAATGGACAGGCAGATGGCATTGATCTGGGTACAGGACCATCACTGTCCAAACTGACATGGATGTCCATGCCAGCCAATTGCTCTTTGCCCAGAAGCAGAACAGGTTCCAGGAGCTGGTATTGCAGTGAGTGGGGCTGATCATCTACAGGGGCCACCCTGTTCGCTTTGATGTGGCTTTGTCCTATGTGAGTGAGTCACGACTTCTTGCATCTAAAGACCTTCAGGGACGCCGGTAGGCCCTAGGGATGCATGGCTTTGGTTATAGACAAGGGCTTTTCACTTTGCTGTGTGCAACTGGAACCAAAACCTCTGCACAAAATTCTCTGGTTACTAGAGTCAAGTGGTGGGGAGGAAGGAAGGGTCGAGAGAAGCAAAGTGATGGGCACTGAAACTTGAGGGAGATTGAGTGAAACACATGCACATGTGGAGGTGTGAAGTTGAGGCTCCCAAATTGGAAAATCAATGAAAGTTGAGAAAAAAATAGAGACACAAGTAAATAAACAAAAAATGGTTAAGCTGTGTCTGTGAGCTTCTCTCTTAACAAGACAATCTCAGGTTCTCTCAGTGTCAAGCCTGATCTAATTCCAGCCTCAGTTTATCAACTGTATTATCGAGATGGAACTGCAAAATGATGCTTGGAAACAAAAAACAACAATAGTTTTCTTAAACAAATGACAAGTATTCCCCATCAGATTAGGGTTGGGGGCAGGGAAGGTGAACTATGGGAAAGGAGACAGGGATCCTAGGTGATCGCACAGCCTCAAGGTGTTGAACATTGAAAATCAAAGGGGACCCGCATCAGGCCCAGTTTCACATAAGTATAGCCCCTAAGACCATTCAGACTCTGCTGCCTTGAAATTTGTTATGAGAAAAAACAAAAAAACAAAATTAAAATACTGAGACCACTTCCTGGAGGTTGAGATGCCTCTTGTCAAAAGCAGATGTTGCTTTGTTTACCGGGCTGCAAGTTGATTAGCCCCACCCCATATTCAGGGTCGAGAAGCAGCTTTGGGAAGGACCACCATGGCTTCCTTAAAATTCTGGAGTTCAGGGATCACTTGAAGCTTTGGCAACATACAGCTTTTCTTCTGAGGTCAAAATTAGCAGCATCAAAACCTTCTGAGGTGGTCTACTGCCATTTTCAAAAGACTGGAAATCTTGTCTTCATATAAGGTTTCCAGTCAGTTTGGTTCCAGACCAATGATGTTTGCGTAAGCATCAAAGAATTAAGAGGATTGGCTTGCTGGCTCCCATCTTGCTTAGGAGGGACTGATGCTCACCGGGACCCCACTGCCATACCATGGAATGTACTGGTACAAACGCCACAATGAATCCCAAACAAGCCATGATTGAGTCTAGAGAGCAGAACATCAGGACAAGAATCTAAAGAGTGTGTTGTGTTCTTAATAACCCATGAGTTACTGAGTAAGTTTCGTCTTTAAAGAAAGACAATGAAATCGGAAGCCCAAACACAGGTTTGATTGGACACATGTTTGCATCTGTGGTCACTCAGCTCAAATCACTTTCAGAACGATGTGGCTTCTCCCCCTGTGCAGATGGTAATTCAAGTTCAACCCCTGGGAATTACATGAAACAATGGTTCTACAGGCCGCAAAGGATCATTATTTTCAAGTTTATAGCAAATTTGACCCCACATAATTTGCATTAATGAGCTCTCTCTAAAATATGGGGAAACATAGTAAACATCTCTGCTTGGATTCAGACATGATTTCTAGCCATGGAAGTAAATGCATGCACTAAGTAAAAATAAAATCACTCACAGAACATGAAAGAAATATGGCAGTATTTTCCCCTTTGTATCTTATTTTTTCCTGATAAAATGAACTTTATTGTTTGCTTGTGTCATTCTTGTTTCACACTAGAAGCACGTCTGCTCCTTGGTGCCTACCAAAAGCATATAACCTTTTTGCCTTCTGGTGTACCCAGCACAATCAACTTACTCATCCGTTATCCTGCCTTTGAATATTTATGAAGTGAAACCTTGCTATAAAGTGAATAGTAATACTTAGGTCTCTCCTCAATAGCCAACTGGGTTATTCCCTATTCCATTTAGATGGAGGGCTATGGAAGCCTTGGTGGTGGGTATGTTGGGGTGATACAGACCTGACGGTTGTGATTCTATACCTCTAAATCATATACAGTGTTGTAAAAACAATGTTATCCTAATTAAAAAAAATATTTAAAAGAAAGGAAAAAAATAAAAGAAGGTATGTCCTAGTCTAATCCTTTTTTTGTGCCCAATCTGTTGGGACGCTGTCAGATAATTGTAGTTTCCATATCATTTGGGGCTATGAGAACCTTAGAGTTGACTGGGTTTAAAGTTTTATGACATAAGAATTTGAAAGAAAAATAATAGTGCGTACAGTGGACTACATGATCAAAGCAGGTGTCTTCTGCCATTGAAAGGGGGAAAATGAGAATTGCAGTTACTGGCAAAAACAAACTTTCTCTCCCCCAAGAGGGCACGCCCTCTGTATCTTAGTTTGATGAAACCTTGTGCTATTAGAGGAAAGCACATTCAACAGCAGCTGACTGGAATATCCCTTTGCAAGCCTTAAGGATGTGATAAATCATTAAAAGATGGCTTCTAAGAGTGAGGCTCTTGAGCAAACCTCAACTGAGTCATTCTGAGAGTCAATACCACACCCTGTGTAAGATGCTTCATACTGTAAAATATCATGACTCAAGAGAAGAAAGCCTCTATCCTTGTCATGTTGCTGTCAAGTTAAAACATGGTAAAGTGGAGACCCGAAGTTGGGAAGGAGAAATTAAGATGAAAAATCGGGACCAGAAAACCTGCAACTATGGGCTGGCTCTAAAGCCCCAGTTACCCCTTCTCTGAGGGCCAGAGAATACCCCACCCTCCACCCCTCACTTTTTACCTTGAGGTTTTGTTTGAAATGCAAAGCTTTCTTTAAAACAATGTCTGCATGCCAAAAGAAGCAACAAGGATTACAGAGTAGTCTATGTTACTTTTTTATATTTTTCCATTCATACTCTCCCCAACCTGGTGACCACACATGCCTTGTCTTTGACCTTGTCTTTGCTCTGTTTCTGTTTAACTTTTCTTGCAGACAAAATCAGAAACCAGGCGAAAGTGGCTAAAACCAAGATGGTGGGAACCGTAAGACACGGATTAAGCCACGTCTTCATTATCACAGTAAAAAGCATGTCCCCCAGCACTGTGACAGAAGTGGTCAAGATGAAAGTGAAAGAAAAGGGGGAGTGAATAAAATTCCTAGAAACCATTGCCTATTTCTCTGAAATTTGCTGACTTGGATGATTTAGCCTCTCCTCTTCCTTAGTACTTCCCCCATATAAGTCCCTGCTTCTCTCCAATTTGGAGAGCCATTTCCTTAGGCTGCTGACTCCTGATTCTTTCCTTCCACTAACTTTTGTTTCTCAAGTCTTGATTTATGAACTGTGAGTAACCAAACAAAACTCCAGTAACCATACATCTTGGGTACTTTTCTCTGCTACTGACCGAGACTGCCTACAAGCCACCTTAGACTCTACAAGAGAAAAATAATACTGAAAAGCATTTACTAGGCACAAACTATTGATATATCAAAGATGATATTTCAGGTATTGCAATCTTTGCTGAGATGTTATTATTTCTTAACTTTTTATTTTGAAGCTATTTCAGACTTACATAATTTATAGAAATAGGATGAAGAATTTCCATTTATTCTTGATCTGGCTTCCCCAAATTTACCTTACATAACCATAGCACAATGATCACATTCAGCAAATTAACACTGATACAACACTGGCATCTGATCTATAGACTTTATTCACATTTCTCGCCCTCTTCCTTCTCCTCCTTGTCCACCTCCTTCCCTTCCTCCTCTTCCTCTCCTCCTCCTTCTATTTCTTCCTGAATGTTGGCTTCACATACTCCTACTGCAGACAATCTTCAACAAGAAAGCAAGGAAAACATACATGACAGGGGCTGATCTCTCTTTCCAAGTTCTGGCTTCCAAATAACCCAGGAAGGATTGTGACCCAGAGATGAACAATGACCCAGATCAAGGTGAGTCAGTGTTGGCCAAGGGAGCAGAAAACAGGGAACAGACATGATACTGCTGTGCACCTCAGAGTAGCTGCTGGGGGCAGAAAGCCGGTCCCCGTGTGTCAAGTACACAAATCAGCTTCCCCTCAAACCAGTTTCCATACTGTGTTGGGTTTAATACTGTTTATAGACTGATGAGTGCAAAATTCGTAGCTTCAGTTTTAACCACCAACTTGGCTTCTCCCATTGTAGGCAATCCAACACAGTTGCCATATCCAATTACCAGCGAGTTTTGCCAGTTCCACCCCCAGGGTATGCCCATGACCCACATACTTCCCTCCAAGTCCAAGTCATCATCACCCCTTGTCTAGTCTAACTAACTTAGTGACCTGAATTGTCAAGATAATGGCTGCCATTGTCTCTGTTAAGGACCAGGAGCAGCCTCCCCACATGTCTTTCACCCTTGTGTCTCTCCCAAGTATCATTTCCAAGTGTCTCTCCCCCAGATGTCTCCTCCTATGTCTCTCCCCTTTCAGTAGTACAAGAGTGCAAGCCAGAGTGGGAAAACAAGAGAACAAGAGTATACATATGTTCGGTTATATATCAAGTATGGCCACTTAACTCCATCCCTAGTTCCCAGCAGCCCTCTACTCAGGAAGTCAGGTTCATGGCATGCTGGGAATTGTAGTTTCTGGTGTCTCAGATGGCTTCAGTATGGAGATGAGCATAGAATCCATAAGGTCATCAGGGATGGAGTCCATTCAGGATGTCATTCACTGTCTGGGTTTTCTCCTTTTTGTTCTAACAATTTTAGTTTTATTGTACAGGGAGAGTTCAACAGTGTCCTCTGGTGAAAATCAGGCAACTAGAAAGCTGGAGGAGGTGATGGCCAAGGAAAGCATCCTTGAAGACATCTGATGCTTCCAGGGCAAACAACATTCCACATTAATACAAAACAGCAAACACTTTACGGCACTGACTGGGGGCCAAGCACTGTCTTTACTTCATATGTATTAGCTCATTAATCCTCACCATGACCCCATTTCTACTCTTTACAGATGAGGAATGTGAGGACTGTGAGGCTGTATATTCTGCCCAGAGTCCCATGCTGGTAAGTGGAGAAGTTGTGCTTTAAACCAGTGTATCGTTGCTGCACAAGTTTGTCCTCAACTACTCCCCTGGCTAGAGACAGCAGTTCTATTTTATTCTAGCAATTGCTGGAAATCAGCATTTGTGTACCACATTCTCACAGTATCACGGCTGATCGGGATCTTTAGTGCCAAGGACTAGTTGCTATTTCCTGGGGACATAAGTTAAACTTATGATTGCTTAATTAGACTGAAATATAGAAGATTCTAGAAGATGTACCTTGTTTTCTAGGCTCATTCATCCTCATCCATCTTACTTCATTTGGTATTTCTACATTCTACATTGTTCATTTTATAGAGTAGTGACTTGAAATCTGAGATCATTATCTCCCCAAGGTCCCCTTTATAGTAAACAGAGTCAAAGTGATTTTATATATATATATTTAAGAAACTAATGGATTTTGTAAAGTTACCCATGAAGAAGTCACATATAAAATGCTTTCCTTTTTCAAGGAAAACGTTGGCAGCAACTAATCCAGGGTACATTTAACTTCCCCCATGGCATATTGATAGTTATTTGTTGTTGAGTAAGTATATTTCTCAGTCTGATTATGATTCATGGACAAAATACATTATCCCATTGGATCTATGATGGGCCAAACCTAATTGCTGGCAGTCACCAGAAACCTTGGCAGATAGAGGAGAAAATAATCAGGCACCAGATGAGGTTACTGGATGAGGTAACTCTTGGGAGTTAAGATGGAGAGACTGTTTTGAAGAACTGTGACAACCATGCATCCTGACCCTCCCCCAGAAAAAAAAAACCCAATTTTGCAGACAATTGAAGAGGGTTTATGACTTTATCTAAAGCTGCTTTAATAGCCCATTTTGGATTTACATAATACATTTCAGTCTTTAAAACATTCTATTCCAATTAAAATCCAACTTTGTAAACTATGGAAACAGATGCGTGTAGAAGAGAAATGATTTAACTGATGTAATGGGGTGAAATTATCAACATGAGACTATCCATGGTCTTCTCAGCCATCTATCTTAAATAAGAGAGTCTCTAATTCAGTTATCAGTCCATTTCCCCTACCTCCACATCCTAGAGAGGAAACTCTTGCTGGAAGAGAGACTAAGAGGAGATAGGTGATAACAGCTAGATGAGAAGGGAAGTTGGCTTCGTGTGAGGCACATGTGAAGGTATTTAAGCAACTGTGTTGAGTAAGAAAAGTATCTAGTAGAAAAATAGTGTTGCAGTAAGTCTGCTATGGACTAATAGATCTCTAAAGGGAACACAGGTACAAATTTAATGGCTGTTGAAATGCATGCTGAATGTACACAACTCAACGTCTAATTCTGTGACACCTACTGTGTCTGAGCACTATGGAGGTACAGGAAAATAGAGACCCATTTCCAAGCAGC
Source organism: Scalopus aquaticus (assembly GCA_004024925.1). NCBI lineage: Eukaryota > Metazoa > Chordata > Mammalia > Eulipotyphla > Talpidae > Scalopus > Scalopus aquaticus. The sequence continues at coordinate 10,448 of PVIJ01015143.1, forward strand.
TTCTACCATCTTCCCAGGCTCACACACTGGGTCCTTTGGGCCATGATTTTCTAACTTTTCCCACCCTCCTCCAATCCATCCACCCATAGGATATGAACTTCAGCCCAAGATGATACAAACTTTAAATTGAAATTTTCCATGAAAACTAATGTCAAACCTATGGGGTAATTCCCCACCTCCTCAAATTGTATTTCCCTCTGTGTCTTACACAAACACACACACTCACATGCACACGCGCACATACACACACACTCCTCACCATAGGCACTAATAAGGCTACTGATGTTTGCTGTTAGTGATGTGTGCTTCAGCCTAATGCCAGGGTCTCAGGAGGGGTGAGGGTGTGGGCATAGCTGGGGGGAGAGGCTACACCCCAAAGGTTTCCCTTGACTGAGGAAGTTCTCAACAAGATACAGTCTTTTTGCCTTTCAGGAAACAGAAGAAGTAACCAAAGCTTTCTCTCCCCTGGAGATGCATCAACATGACCTGTGAGTTTTCCTTTCACCTGAAAGTAAAATCAAGTCATTAGACTCACAAGTTGATTTTGAGGTGAGTCATCTATGTGAGCTCAAATTCTTGCGGTTTCCTTAAGTTCACACTGGAGCAGGGCTCATTTGATCTACGTCCTTTAAAAAGACTCTAACTTCCATGGAGAAAAACCTCCAAGGTGTAGCATGTGGCAATTTTAAGTTAAAACCTACTGAATAGCAAGAAGTTCACCTGTTCCCGATTCATTTCAAGGTTCTCTTAAAGGAAAGATTTGCATGCTGAAGTTCTCATCCTTTCTTTGTTAAAAATGTGCCAGACTCACTGAAAGGAATCAGAGCTCACTTGCGAAATGGTTGACTTCATGGCTGGAGCAAAAAAAAAGTGTAAGATGAGCCCCAAAGAAAGGGATTGTTTACAAAATGATGGGGCTGTGCCAGTGGAGCCATATGGTGACGCTATGTTCAAATTTTTGAGGATCCGCCATCCCGTTTTCCACGGTGGCTGTCCCATTTTACATTCCCACCAACAGTGCACAGAGTTCCAAGCTCTCCATGTCCTTGCCAACATTTGTTATATTATTTGTTGTGTTGATAACAGCCATCTTAATGGGTATGAAGTGCTACTTCATGGTAGTTTTCACTTGCGTTTTCTTAATGATCAGCCATGCCAAGCGTCTTGTCTTGCACTCAGCCTCTGCTCACAATGCATTTTCCCGAGTTCATCTTCTCTCCATGCACCCACACCCTCTTATCTGCAGCAGGGCAACCTGAGATCTACCACCCAGAGTGCCCATCTACCATTTTCCAAGAGGCAGTTTGAAGTTGAAAAATCAATCCCTTGTGGCAGAGAGAGAGCGGGGTGAGGGGTGGGGGGTGGGGGGTGGACGGAGGTTCGCTTAGGGAGGGCTGGGTGAGTGAGTAGAGGTCCCGCTGCGAAGTCTTGTTCTCCTTCCCTCACTGCTGATGTCCCATCAAGGGCAGCTCTCCGGGACTGTTCAGTATGGAGGGCTCCTCTACCTCCACCCCCTTTTCTCGGCTACTGCCAGTTCATTTCCTCTTCCCCCAAAATCTAATTATGCAGATGCAAGAGGTTGTTAAACGGAAAGTAGACAGTCGCCTTAGTTCCCCCCAGCACTGTCACTTGTCCACAGTTGACAAAATAACCCGAAAGACACAGCCCCCCTTCCTGTTTTCTCTTATGCTTATCTCACTACCAATGTATCTCCTTCCCTTCTTTCCTCTCTCCTCCCTCCTTTCTTCTCCTCCCTTGCTCCCTCTCCTTTCCTCCTGTCCTCTCTCCCCTCTCTATCCCTTCTTCCTTTCTCTCGCCCTTCCCTCCTTCCCGCTCTCTTGCCCTCATCCTCATCCCGCTCCTCACTGCGTATGAACAAGCCCCTCCACAATTGCATGCCCTGTCCCTGATACTGAAACATGTCCTCCTTCCTTCTCGAGTTGCCTAATTGTAACTATCCTGCATAAACTAGAGTCTTGTCCTCTTTTTGGTAGTTTCCAGACCACTGAAATCCTCAGAGCTGCTTCTCCAGATTGACCTTGGTGCTGAGGACACACGGGTGGAGGCAGATTGCTCGCCTACTCTTCATTTTATTTGCTTTGGCCCTACGCAGGTGTGCACGCTCCAGAGGTCACATCTCACTCATCCAGAGGTGGAAAGCAGAGGGGGCGGGAGTACAATGGAGCCTTGACCTCCACTGGCAGCCTGGCTGCTGGCTGGCTTTGTGGTTGGGGGCCTTCTCATCTGTTCACAGGAGAGGCTATAAACCATCACTTTCACCACCCCTGCTGATGCCTGTGGTCTGGCACAGAGCGTGGCATTGGCTTGACCTGTGTTGTCTGATGAGTCTTGGCTTCTATACTCCCAGGCGACAGCCTACAAAGCACAGGGAGTAATGGCAGCTCCAGAACTTCTCACCGCAGAGCCCAGGTCCAGCATATGAATAAGCCTATTTTCAATGCTTAGAGCTCATGATCTACAATTTGTGTCTTTCGTATATAGCAGACCCGCAGATCAAAGAACGTGTGCTCCCTTAGGAAAACCAGGGACATTTGCTTCATCTTCAAATTTATGTGCAGATATTGTAAAGGGTCCTTCCTCTCAATGAGTTGGGTGGCATTAAAAAAATCCAGCCAACTAATTTTAGTGACCTGAAAAATAATACAGTTCAACCTTATTTCCTAGGTTGCTTCTAGAAGAGTTTGTTTTTTCTTTTTGGCAAATAAGATGCTTTTGTCTTCAACAATTTTTTCTCAGCAGTTGTGTTCACTTGCTAAAGAAATCATGGGGTTGCCCATTTGGGAGGTTTCTTATTTGTATCAACCTCTTGCAGGGCCTGAGGGAAGCCACTTATCAGATGGGCTTTAAGTTTTCTACCAGGATGGAGTCTCCAGATCCTCGACACTCAGGTCCCCTGAATTCACTCTGAAAACAGGTTTTATAACTCCCCTGGGACACCTTTGCTCAAGTGCTCCCGAGAAAGCAAAGAAAGTTCCAGAAGCCTTGGACCCCAAGAATAAGGTCAAATACTGCCCTCAAGACCCATCTGGATCTTCAAAATTTTCAGTTGCCCCAACACTAAGGACACATCCCTTAGCCTTGGATAAAAAAAAGTCACCACATCGGGCCTCCCTGGTGGCACAACAGGTTAAGCACAGCACTATGAAGCTGTCCACAGCCACTGCAGCACGAGTTTGATCCCTGGCCAGGGTGCTGACCCACATGGCACAGCAGACCTCTCCTGTCTCACCCGCTGCTCCCCTCAGCAGTGTACTTCGGTAGATCTGCCTGTTGTGCTCCCCACTCTGTCTCTGGTGAATCCTCTCATCACTCCACACCTCTGGCTTACACCCCAGCTTGTATGAATAAATAAATCTTTAAAATAAAAAGCCACTACATCCAAACAACTCATTCTTCTTAGAGTCGAGACCCCCGTCAATCCAACCTTTACGTTCGATCTCACCTTCCCAGTCTACTTACATCTCACTCTTAATTTCTCTCCTTCATTTGTCCAACTGTCAGCCTAAGGCACTTTCTGGGACCTGATGTTTTCAACAACCCTGGAAAGAAAGGTTCCTTTCCTTCACTGTTCTATGTCTTGATCCATTTAAACGTTTGTTTCTTGAAACTTCCACTGCGCCCATACTCTTCTGAGAACCCATTACAGGCTTGACATGAAGAATGTGCTGAAGTTCAAGTTCATGAAGTCATACTATAGGATTTTTTCTTTTGATGTAGCTGACTATTCACCCAAGTAAAACTATAACAGACTTACAACTCTTCTTTATAAAAACCGTTTACCCACAAGTTTTTGTTTACTTGAGAATACTTTCTTGTCTCTCCAAGACGATTTTTCCCAGCTCTTCACATTTTGTAAAAAGTACTCCATGTTTTGGCCTCAACTTTAGTACTGACCCTAGAAGTTGTTTTCTAAATGAAATGTGTTTCAGGGTCTCTTTTCTTAATAATGTTTCCCCTTATACATAGGGAATTTTTTTTCTTAGCATCTTAACCTGCATATTTTAACAAATGGTGTATGGACAGAGCTTTCTCCATAAAATAAAAGCTATCAAGAGATCTATTCCTTTGCCTGTTTCTACTTAACCACACAAACGTAATCAGAAGGAGTCACCCATTTCTGATTTTTCTGGAGACTTTTTAAGGGTACTCGTGGTACTTTTCACTCAGGGGTAAATCCTAAGTGACCATCACACCTGGAGGCCACTAGGGAGGTTTCTGATTATAGGGGTGGCTGGTGAGTGGCCTGGCCAAGTTTCAGGGGGACGTGCTTGGAGCGTTCAGTTCATAAATAGAGGAATATAACGGTTCCCAGAGGGAGCAGGAGGGGAGGAGGAAAGGACAGAAGGGTAGAAGGGTTATGGGCATGAGTGGTTTGGTGGAGGTCGAAAAAAAATTGTAAAAAATTACAAAGATTAAAATTTGTCATGAAGTAGTATATGAAATGCAGTGAGTATATTAATTGAGTATATTGAGTATATTAATATATGTTATACAGATTGAAAGAAAAATAATAATTTTGAGAAATAAGTAAGCACAAAACTGAGATAGAACTGGGCTCAATGATTCGCACAAGAATGTAGAAAATTCATGTGAGCCAGGGCCAGAGAGTCATCCATAAAATAGTTTAGTCCCCTTCTCATATAGGGTGTGGCTCCACGCACCCAGGTGATGGGTCCTGCCGCCCTCAGACTCAAGGGAACTGAGCTCAGCCAGGAGCTGGATGGGTGGAGGGAACCCCAAGCTGTGAGTGACCCAGAAGGCACAAAACTAGCCCACTGCATGTGGAGTAGGCTGCAGGGCCCTCGCGCGCCACTTGGCATGCTGACTGCTTGCACACGTTCCTCTGAGCTCCTTCGCGAACAGCCCAGGGAGGTCGGAGGTGTGAATAAATCAGCATGGCCTCAGAACCCAAGGGACACGTTGAAAGATGGATGTTGGGCCATTTAGAACCTTAAGAACCATGGGGAATCTCATTGTCTATGTGATTAAATTTTTTGCTCCTTTAGTTCAGTAAGAGGGAGTACGCCCATGTGTTCTCTTGCACACACACACACACACACACACACACATTCTTAATTAAAGACCAGCACCGCCTCTGCCTCCAAAGCCGCTGATACAGCAATTAAAGACAGAAGACAGAACATAAATAAAGGAAATAAACTGACCCACTGCTGTCACATTTGTTTTCCTTGTTCCTGTTTACTCACTGTTTATGGCAATTCTATAAAATTGCTCATGATCATCACTCTTATCCAAAGGCTACAACCATTTTTATAGTGACTAAGTTTTCAAGTTTCTTTTGAATAAAGATCCTAGAGGAGCCAAAATGTGGGGCAAGCTTTCAGTTACCCCATCTGCAATACTATAGGGGGAAAAAAAGAGATGATCTTTGGACTTAGATCTCTAAGAGCTCAGGTGTATTCAACCATCTCTTTATTCCCTCATTTATTTAGTCAATGGAAATATGCATATTTAGTAAGCCACCGGACTAGTGCAGTGGGGAATACAGAAGACTGACTCCTAGTTACCTGGTGGATTTTTACAGAGTAGGACCCATAAGACAGTTTTCAGATAACTACTAAAAGGACAGAATAAGATAAAAGACTGTAATAAAAGCATAAGTAACATGCAACGAAAGGAGGGGAAAAAAGTATTCTTGTATCTGGTTGGAGGGAGAGGATCATTTATGAAGAAATTGATCCTTGAGCTGGGTCTTGATAAATGAATTCTGATAGTTTACATCTGGGAGGAAGAACAGCTAACGACAAGGAAGAGGACACCGTAAGTTGGAGGAAATGCAGAAGAAAGGCAGCGGAGGAGAGAGAGGGCTCAAAATCACCACTCCCTGTGAGGACACAGAAACCATTCTGTACACGCTCCTCAGCTCCACTCCCTTGGGGGAGCTTTGTACATTTCTGTTTTCCTGATCTGACCTCTATCCTGTAGGTGGTGGTTGCTTAAAATAAAGTGGGATTTACCTACCACAGCCCATGATGTTCTCCTGATAACTTCAGATGTCAAGATTGAAAGTAGAATAAGGAGAACCAACTGACTCAACCCAAACCACACTCCTGAAAGACCAGAGATAAGGCAATAGGTGGCACTGCATGGATTAGAACAAAAAGGTCCTGCCAACTGCAACAGCCTAAGTGGGTGATAGGCGAAGTTTTACACATAGAGGAGAAGAGGGGTTAGGCATAGTTTCAAAAAAGTTAATTTTTAGGCTTGACAATGACAAAAATCTGTTCATTGATGACTCAGAAGAAGGCATTCTTCCTTCAGCGGTTGTTGGCTTTGCTCTGACACTAGCTAGTTGTGAGGGCTTGGAGGAGGTGAGCAAGCTTCTTTCTGTCACCATCTTGCCCAGACCCGCTTCTTGTTTGAAGAGGCATTCTTTTCTCTTTTTTTTTTAATTATTTTATTTATTATTTATTTAAATTTTTTTTTTAATACAAGCTGGGGTACAGGCCAGAGGCGTGGGGCGGCGAGAGGGTTCACCAGAGACAGGGCGGTGAGCAGAACAGGCAGATCGGAAACACACTGCTGAGGGGAGCAGCGGGCGAGGCAGGAGAGGTCTGCCGCGCCATGCGGGATTCTCCCCGGCCAGGCATTGAACTCACACCGCACTGCCGACAGCTCCACAGCGCAGCGCGCAACCGCTGCGCCACCGGGGAGGCCCTTATTTATTTATTTTTAAATGTAACCTTACTTTTATTTTTTTTCTTCTTATATACCTCCACATATATATACATATATATGTATATGTATATATGTGTATATATATATGTATATTACATCATTGTTCATTTTTGTAATATACTCTTTTACCTCTCTCGGATGTAGTCCCCATAGAATTCCCAAGTCACCCGTGCACCATCACCATAGTCCCTTGTGCTCTTCCCTCCCCTGTTTTGATCCCTCTGCCTCCCTCTCCCTTGCAGAATGTCTTGAAGAGGCATCCTTATAGGAACTTCCAATGGCACCATAAGAACAGCTTCCTATATATTCTTCATCCTATCTCCAAGGAAGTATGTTTGTCAACAAGTTAAAGGCCAATAATTTGAATCCTTATAGTCATATTCAGTTTATAGGTAATCAATCATACCGATTGATGTCTTTAAAAATAAATTATAAATATTATGTATTTACATACACCAAAAATGGATGTTTTAAGAGTCTAAAAGCATTTGGAGCCTTGCGAGGTAGTTTCTGACTAGCACTCCAGGTTCTGGAGTCAGAGGACCTGGGAGTGAAAGCTGCTCTTTCAGCCACACTGCTTGTGTCGTGTCGCTCAACATCTCGATGTGCACTGTCTGTCTTCAGTGCTGCCTGGTCTCATCTAGCAATCACAACGGGTTGGAGCTTCAAGATGCCTTCTCTGTTACGACACAGATGTGACTAGGTCACAGAGCCACGTTGGCTAAATTAAACACAGGGGTGGTGCTTTGCCCAGAAGCCTGCAGCAGAAGGAGGTTTATTGAATGTGCTCTCTGCAGGGGCCAAAGAGGAGACTGATGGTTTCATGACACCCTGTGGTTTTGCACTTGGGTCCAAAACACCAATAAAAAGAGCAGGACATTTCTACTTTCAGATGTTCTAAGTGAACTGTTTAAAATATCCTGAGCTGGTCCCCTGTGGATTTGCATTTGAGAATGTTAGATGTACAATAAACTAAACAAAATAAAGCAAAACTAAACAAAGCGATTGAGACTCTTTGAAAGTACATGCTCTCAAAAGCAAGCTTGAATTTTTATGTTTTATTGTCCTTTTAATAAACTCCCTTCCACGTGGCAATTATTGTCTTTACCACCAATACACACTGCAGATTTTCCTTAACAAAAAATTTGTTCTGAGAGTGCTTTTGACTAAATCATGAAATTAAGTCCATTATCATTTAACTCATTTTCATTGTGTTTTATTTTATTCTACCAATACCATATTTTTATTTTCTTGACAATCCAGCTCCATTTCTTCCTGGATTTTATTTTTTTCATTTAATTAATATTTTTACATTGTATTTTTTAATTATGCTTACTAAGGTAACACTGGGTTACAAAACTGCATATGATTTAGGGGTACAGGCTCACAGCTCTCCGTATGCATGTGATCACACCACATCTATCACGTAGGCATCCACAATCCTCCATCCTACTCCATCAGGCCTATGCCCACCTGCCATCACATTCCATCACCTCTCTGGAAACCTCAGTTCTGCAGTGAGATTTCAAGGTTTTATTTTGTCTTGGTTTTGTCTGTTTCTTTGCTTTGTTTCTTTACATTCCACACATGAGTGAAATCATCTGATATTTGTCTTTCACCTTATTTCACTTAGGATATTCCTCTCCGGTTCCATTCCACAAATGGCAAAGTTCATCTTTTTTATGGCTGAGTAGTATTCCATCATACATATAGACCACATTTTTAAAAAAATCTATCCCTGTGGGCACTTGGGTTGTTTCCAGAGCTTGACTTTCATGAACAGTGCTGCAATGAACACAGGAGGGCATCTATCCCTTCCATTAGTGTTTTTGTATTCTCTGGGTAGATAACTTATGTGGATTTTATATTTCATAATAAGTTCGTAGCATTTTCCCAAAGCCATGTTACATTGAAAACATGCTTTAAAGAAAAAATAAACATAGTTTTCTAACCCTAACAAAAGAAAAATTTATAATAATAATGAAATGACTTGTGAATATGAATTGTAAACATTGAGTGCTTGTTGAGAATCTTCAGTGATGCCAATATGTTCATAATATACTGACAAGCTCCATCTGCTCGATCAGACTTCACTTACTGTTAAATAAGTGAGGCCATCACATGGAAATCTTTCTTTTATTACCAACCAACCAGTGTTATGACGGTAAACCGACTCTCTGGTCAAATATGTCCTCAATTGCAGCACTTGCAGAGTTCTGTGATGCGAGTAAACCCACCAGAGTTAACTCCTGCACAACAGTGGGGCTGCGGAATGGTGAGTAGCATGAGCTGGTCCAGGATACAGTGATGGCAAACCCACCCCTACTGTGCCCTTTGCCCTGCTGGATGTGGTTGTGGTTGTGTGTCCACATTCTGCATTCTCTTCCTCGCAGACAATGAAACACCTGTCCTGCAGCAGAAACGAAAAGAAAGTGCACTCCACCCTCTAAGCACTGGGATATGCAGGGATGTTTGCACAGCGTCACGATTACTAAGTACCTCCATATATATTTTCCCATTCACTCATTACCACTGTCCAGTAAAGTCAGTATCGTGTCTTCCCTTCAGGTTTACAAGCTGATGCAGAGACTTCCAGAATCCAAAGTCCGGGAAGAGTTGGTCTATCTCATTCCTGGCCAGTCTGCTTCCCACTGGTCCTCTCCTGATTTCCCTACTGAAGGATTAGTTGGGGTTGGGAGAATTAGAACTTGGACTTGGATCTCTTCTAGGGATGAAGTGGCTATGGTCCTAGACTAAAGTGCTTTCGGACTTCCATTTTGCTGGTGATGTAAGGTGGCAGCGATGCTTCCTGAGAAAGGACACATTCGGCATGGACAGCTGAAACGGACAAGGCAGCCAGCAAGAGCCTGGGGAACTGGAGCTGATTCCCCTCCCCCTCTGTCCCACCCCGCCCTGGGCCGCCTGATGGGCAAGGGCAGGCCGCTTCCTTTGTACATCACCTGTCCAAGGAGGGACAAAACCTCAAAGCCCTTTCTTTGTTCCTCTTTGCACAGCTGAGAAAGCTTGAGATTTTCAAAAGAAATTTTGCTAAAAGATCACCAGAAAACAAACAATAATGAACAAAGAAGAGACCAAGAAAGTAAAAACAGAACTTCAAAGTTTTGACACGGAGACCAAACGCCCCTCCTCACCAGGCCCATGGGCTTGCTTAGTAACACAGCCAGGCTGACAGGTGGGGAACTACCCTGCCATGCCAGTCTCTGCCCCGTGCTGTCAGGGTCTTGCTACCTAAGAGAGAAAGGATTTGAGATGAAGGGAACGGGAAAGTGCTGCCCTTCTCAGAAGAGGTGGCCAGGTGCCCGGAAACGGCCAGTGCTCTCCCCCAGACATGGCGGGGGGCACAGAGACTGGGAGCCAGGTGGCCCCCGTGTTGCCCAGAAGGCTTACAAAGCAAACTCGATTATCAGGACAAACCTGTAGAACTAGTCACTGTTTATCTAAGGCCCCAACATTCCTTCTGGCCCAAACTAATTAGGCCAACAAGCTGAAAGACGAACCTCTGTGAGCCAATCTCACTTTAGGATTATGAACATCCACTGATATAGTAATACCCCAACCCCAAGGGGTTCTCGGCTGCCATTTTCTGAACATGTGACCCCACAAGGAGGCATGAAGCTACACTGCACCCACACGACCGAGATCCCGACGCGCCACCTGTCCAAGCCCTGTCCACACACCAATAATCCTGCAACAATCCGAATTCCCTGTAGGAAGCAAGACCACATGTGGGGAGCCACTATCACTTCACCTCTTGCTTGATTCAAGTAATTAATTTCTTTTGGCCACAAATCCCCAACTTGGTCTGATCAGCTGGCTGAAGCCCCCAGTCAACGAACTCCTGTTTTCAGAAACAACAAGGTAATGCCCAGATCCAGCAGTGGACATAGCGGAGCCAGGGTCCTTGGTCAGTAAGGTGGACATAACTACAGCGCCTGTTGATGGGAGTGTAAGGAGGGAAGAAAATGACAAGCGTGAAGTGTCGTACACAGAGCGGGAGTGCAATAAGCTCTCGAGATATAACGGCAGCTGACCTGAGACTGACTTTTCCTGGTGCTGTGACCTACTCCTGACAAGGAGCCGTGATGACAGCTCATCCGCAGGTGTGACCAGGCAGCGGGTTGGCACAATCTCTGAACACATTTCAGGGCCCTGTAAATGCTAGACCCAGATTCTGGCCTCAAGTTGGTAACCATTCAGCCCTTGACAAGCTCAGCTGGCTGCTCACAGGTCTTTGCTTTCATGACCATCTGGGAGAACTTGAAAAAGAAAGGATGAGAGGAGGTGGAGAAAGTAAGCAGGAGAAAGAAAAAGCCAGCCGTCCAAGACTGCACGAGGTCCAGGCTTAGGAGTGTCCTGGGTAATGCCAAAAGCTCAAAGAAAGAAGGAGAAATTATCCAAGCGTAGTTTTCTTTAGACACTTTAAGAATCACATTTTAAGAATAAAAAGCCAAGGGCCTCCCTGGTGGCACAAGGGGTTAAGTCTCAGCCTATGAAGCGACCCGCAGCCATTGCAACACAGGTTCGATCCCCGGCAAGGGAGTTTCTCACATGGCGCAGCAGACCCCTCCTGTCTCTCCCACAGCTCCCCTCAGCAGTGTATTTAACTAGATCTGCCTGTTCTGTTCACTACTCTGCCGCTGGTGAATCCTCTAACACCCCCCACCACCGCGCCTCTGGCCTACACCCCAGCTCTTGTATGCATAAATAAATAGATCTTTTTTTAAAAAAAAAAGAACACAAAGCCAAGAAAACCTAGAAATACGCAACTTCATCAGCGCCATCTCCTATCACCTAGTGAAACCTTCCACTCCCTGATCTGGCCATGTCCCTTGTGCCCCATCCTGTAGCTAAAGAAAAGGGGTATCACATGGAATAGATAATTTTTATAAACTTTTCAAAAAGTAGGCATTCTTTTCCCCAAATTATGTCTACTCTGGAATATGTTGAACTCCAGGAAGGAGAAGTGTCTGCCTTCATTACTGTTGAAACTGCAGGTCTACAACTATGCCCAGGAGATGCTCCAAGGATGCTGATTTAGTGAAAAAGGAAGAATGCAAGTCATAAGGTCGAAAGAAATTGCTAACTTAAGACCTCTAATTAAAGATCAGAAATAAAGAGATTATGTTCTCCTCTCAAAGTCCCAAAAATGAACCAAAAAATGAAAATGAAATCAAAATCTCCACCTCTAATTAAAGAAGGGAAAACAACTCCAATTGAAGATTACAAAAAATTTCCACTGGATTGAGTAAGGTTTTGATCAGCTGAGAGTACTGTGGTTACCTCTATGGCTCGTCCCATCCCCCTTCCAGATTCTCAGGTTTCCTGGCCCTGTGGTTTGAGGGGAATTGAACTTTCACTGGCCCAAGCAGAAGACTCTGATTAGCTTGAGACAGTCTCAAACCCTTGGGTCGGGGTTATTTGTTCAAGAATGGGCACAGGACCCAAGTCGGATCCCTGCAGATGTATGAGACTCAATTCCAATACTTTGGTTGACCCACTGGAGAAGCAGTTTCTTTCTTTTTTTTTTTTTTCTACTGGAAATAAATGAGACTTATGTTGGCCATGATTTAGTTGATCTCTGGAGCCCACCAAGGGAGGGCCTGCCTGAGAATTGAGCCAACTCTGGGAATGTAAGAGCCAAAAAACTAGAAATGGTCCATGGTCACATTACTTATGGTCTGGATAAATCTCTATGGAAGCCTGGTGTGCCCCTAGGCTCATCTGTTAGGGGAAAACAATTGTCTTTGTTTATATTTCCAGTTCTCTCAAATGGGCTTTTTACAGCTTGCAAGTGAATCTACATTAGGAATACCCCAAAGCTTAATCACACCTCTCAAGATTTTTAGATTGTTCTGAACTTTAAAGTCAGCAAACTTTAAATAATCTATTGATTTTATATTTGAAAAGAAAAGGATGACAGCACAGATATGAAAGAGGAGTAGGAAAGATACCATTTCCATCTGAAGAGTAGCAGAGGGTGGGGTCGGCTCGGGAATATTTACTGTCTATAGACCAGGATCCTCAACCTGGAGGAACACCTGGAAATAAGAAACTGCTAACCAGAACATGTGAACAGAGAAAGATCAATTTATATCACAAACCAAATGACTTTTCAACTACAGCGAGGCATCTCTGACAGACACGGTTCAGACACTGCCTGGGGGATTATTTTACCCCAGTAAGGTGAAACCTCCAAATAAAAGTAAGGACCCACAGGTCTCCTGAGTGTTAGATTTAAAAGAAAAATATTTGATGATAATTGAGCTGGTTAAATTCTATTGATTAGACCAACTAACACTCCCTGCCCTCCCCACCCAGTTCTTGAGCAAATAGCTAGTCCAGATAAAAAGGAAGGGTAATAAGCAGAAAAGATAGGAAATGGATCATGTGTAATAAACATCACAGACTTTTTAAATAAACAAAGAAAAATAGTGGGCTAAGAGCAAAGAAGGATACACTGAAGAAAATCTACTGCAAGTAATTAAAAAAAAGTTCAGGAAAATATTTTCTATGCTCTCAAATAAGTTCAAAAGTGAACAGATTTGGGGGGAAGTTGTTTAGGAACACCCCCAAAAAGACATACAGTGAACATGAAGTGATATTTCAGAATCCAGAACAGTAGTTGAAGAGAACAATGTAACTGTTACAAGGAAAAAAGTTGATAGTTTAGGGGAAAAATCAGAATAAATACCATTAAACATAGTCAGTAATATAAGAAAATCATCCAAGACAAAGAAAGATAAAGAGATAGTGGAAAAAGATAAAACAGAAAACATCTAAATTTGCACAGAAAATAATTCAATTGTGTATAATTGGTGTTCTTATTTTTAAATTTTTAAAAACTATTTTATTTTCTTGCCTTTTTTGTGCAATATTTGATATCTCCCCTCAGGTGGTGTCCCCATAATTCTCCCACCACCAACAGCACCCGTGACCATCACCACAGCCCCTTGGGCTCTTCCCTCCCCAGTTTCGACCCCTCTCTCTCCCCCTCCCCTGCTGGATGCCTCAGATCTATGGTTTACCTGCAAGTTTTGTCTTTTTTCTGACCCTTTGTTCTGTTTCCCTATAGTCCTCCTATAAGTGAAACCATCCAATATATTTTTTTGCTTCTGACTTATTTCACTGAGTATCACCCCTTCCAGCTCCATCCATGTTGCTGTGAACGGCATGAGTTTATCTTTTTTGATTGCTGAGTAATATTCCATTGTTCATACAGATCACATCTTCTTGATCCAGTCATGTATTTTAGGGCATTTAAGTTGTTTCCGTATCTCAGCTATTGTAAACATCATTCCAATAAACACAGGTGTGTATGTTTCCTTTGAGTTAGTGTTTATGTGTCCTTTGGGTAGAGTCCTAGGAGTGGAGTCACTGGTTCATATGGTAGCTCCATTTTTAGTAATTTGAGGATCTTCCACACAGCTTTCCATAGTCGCTGGACAATTTGCATTCCCACCAGCAGCGTAAAAGTGTTCCTTTATCTCCACAAATCCTCGCCTGCATTTATTGTTTCCAGTTTTTAAATATGGGTCATTCTCACTGGTGTGAGGTAGCATCTCCTTGTGGTTTTGATTTGCATTTCCCTGATAATAAGTGATGTTGAGCATTTTTTCATATGCCTGATGGCCATTTGTATTGCTTCTTTGGAGAAGTGTCTTTAAAAAGTGAACAGAATCAACAGAAAAGTAAATTACTCACATAGAAAAGAATAAGACATGACTAAAATATAAACAAGATCTGAGACTGCAGGTGGAAAAGGTACAATTTGTACCAGGAAAAGATGATAAAGAATTATCAGCAATGAGTCATATCTTAGTAAAGCTACTGAGCTTCTGGGATAAAGAGTGAATGCTATAGATAGCCAGCTAAAAAGAAATAAGGTGAACCTCAAACATATCGATGGGAAAACTCACTACCTTAAGATAAAGGAGGGGAAAAAATGTTATTTGATTCTGAAGAGGGCTGGAGAAGTGTGATCTAAGAATTTCTACCTGGGCAAATTTTAATCCAATGTGTAAAAATCTACACATGCAATATCCATGAGACATCTATAGAAAATTACTTGACAACTAATGACATTTTCTCTACTAAGAGGTAAATCAAAATAAAGAACTTGGGAACGCAGTAGGTAAAAAATGAAATAACATGTTGTGGTCATTATTATTTATTATGGGGATAATTGAATATATTATTTAATGGGGTCAAATCAACATTTTTTTTAATTTAATTTTTAAGAGTAGTTTTAGATTTATAATAAAATTACGGAGCAGGTAAAATGATTTCCCATATAGCCATGTCCTCACATGTGCATAACTGCCTCCCTTATTATTAGCATCACTCACCAGGATGTATAGCTTTTTTTCTTTTACTTAAGATAAGCTTGTATTCACATACCACAAACATCCCAAATCCAAGATCAAGGTGTCAGCACAGTGGATGTTATCTGGTGACACCTCTGCCTTGACTTGTGGGCATTAGCTATGGCCTTTTCTCAGTTCCTGTGGAGAGATCTATAATGTCTCCTATTATTATAAGGCAACTCAGCCTTAACTTTAAGCCTCCATAAAGTTGCCATCTTCAACTAGAGTCACACTGGGTATGAGGACTTCAGCGTATAAATTTATTTTTTTAAGATTTATTTATGCATACAAGCTGGAGTACAGGCCAGAGGCTTGGGGTGGCGAGAGGGTTCACCAAAGACAGAGTGGGGAACAGAACAGGCAGATCAACCGAAATGCACTGGTGAGGGGAGCAGTGGGTGAGACAGGAGAGGTCTGTAACACCATGTGGGAATCTCCCTGGCCGGGTGTCGAACTCGTGTGGCTGCCGCCAATAGCTCCACAGCACAGCGCTTAACTGCTGCGCCACCGGGGAGGCCCCTGGCATATAAATTTAGAAGGAACACAACTGAGTCTACAACTTTCAATAATATGTTCACAACATCATTTTTAGAAAATTCCAGTATCTCAGGATTTATCTCTGTCAAATTTACTGAGTTTAGAATTTTTTTTATGTTGTCTTCTCAAAATAGGAGAACTCACAAACAGGTAATTGATGGTAAATGGACACTGAGTTCTGCTAGCCTGTGAATTAGATCAGCAAAATGCAAAGGTCTTAGAGGCCATCATGACGGTACTTTTAACTAGTGGAGTTTCCTTATCAGCTCAAGTTGGGATTTATTGTATGATGACAGTTTATAAAAAATAGTAAATTGTTTTACCTATTTTCAATGAGAATTTCAGAAAATTACTTTTAATACACTAGACAACATGGACAGCAATGGGGGAAGTAAAATGTGAAATAATGCTGATAAGGGCAATGACAATCAGAAATGGACTTCTATCAACTATCTATTGCAGGAAACATAAAACCAAAAAACTGGGTTATTTCCCTGCTTTCTAGATGCTCAAACTAGAGGAAGAAAACTAGTGGAACTTTTAGGAAACTCAGTCTGGGCTCTGCCTTTTTACTCAGTCATTAGCCACGTGACCTTGAGCAACCCTTCTAGACTCTATTTCCTCTCTCACAAAGTGGAGAGATGGAATTTCAGGAGTTCTCAGCTACAGGAAACATGTGGAAGAAGTAGCTGGTGTGTGTTTGGGGGTGAAGATGCCCACGCTCCCGGGGATCGAAGCCCATAGAAAGTGTCTAGCAACTCTGCATCTTACCAGCCTCTTGGTAGTTCTGAAGCAAGTGGTCCTTGAAACCCACTTTAAAGCATTCAGCGAAAATGCGCTAAATGCAAACAATAGGCAAGCACAGCAGGGAACTCTGGAGACGCAGTCAGGAGTAAAATAGACAAGATGTTGGTCTCTAGTTCCCCGACGCTGTCAGCTCATCACAAATAAACTTTGAGTTAACTGGCTCTTGGCTTTTTATTCTTTCCAAAAATTATGGGCGTGACACGCGCGAAGAACGTTACCTAGTTCTCAGGTGTACAGATTTAGCTATAGGTATTGTAGAGACGACATTAGTTTCCTCTCCAAAAGTCTAGTTTCCATCCTCCACCTTTGTCTACTTTACCCACCACGCCCTCTCCCTCGAGCCAGTAACCACCATTTTGTTCTTATCCTCTAAGAGATTGTGTTGTTTGGTTTCTTTTGCTTCCACATAGAACTGCAATCCCATGGTGTTCATAAGAACTGTATCAAGAACCATTATGAAAAGAACTGCAAAAATTACTGGTGTCTCAAAGATTGGAAAAATAATATCATACTATGTTCTAAAATAAGACTTCAGGACCATCCAAAAAATGACATTTCTTAAATTAATCTGTAAATGCAATACATTGCAATAAAAGTTTTTTTTTTGAGTGAGGGTGTGGATTATATGCATTGTATCTGATTCTAAACTTCATACAAAAAAGTACTATACTATTCCTAGATAAATTCTGACAAAAAAGAGTAATGAGATGAGATTACCCTATTAGTAGCTAAGTAAACATATATTAAAATAAAGATAATTATAACAGTAAAGTACCAATATACTAAAAGGCCCACAAAAAATGAACAAAATATAAAGTCAAGGAGTAGGACTTCTGGAAACATAGCATGTGTAAAGGTATAGATTCAG
Organism: Scalopus aquaticus; assembly: GCA_004024925.1. Lineage (NCBI taxonomy): Eukaryota > Metazoa > Chordata > Mammalia > Eulipotyphla > Talpidae > Scalopus > Scalopus aquaticus. The sequence goes on from PVIJ01015143.1 coordinate 27,764, forward strand.
GTCTAGAAGGAAAAGATGATATATTCAACAAATGTATATTTGTTTTTAAAATGGTATAACCACCTAGAAAATTATATAAATATGCCTTAAAATCATACCCCAATGGATCGAGTATTTTAAATGAAAATAGAAAACTTTTAAAATAAAAGGAATTATTAGAGAATGCTTTGCTTCTCACAACATTTGAGTGGAGAAGCGTGTTTCAATATGAATAAAATCAGGAAATCAGGAAAAAGGATTAATAAATTCAACAGCATTAAAAAAAAATTCTGCAAGGCAAAAATTCACCGGAAGATGATTTAAAAGATAAACAATGAAGTGGTAAAAACATACTTGCAACTCTTAACCTAGGTAAAACATTAATTTTCCATATAAATGTATGTAAACCCCCCTGCATATACTAAAAGTCAGTAAGATAAAGTCCAATCACCCAACATAAAAATAAAGTATGCAAGCAAACAATTAACCAAAAAGAACCTACAAATGATTCAAGATAGTCAAATATGATCAATTGCATTCATTATTAGAAAAATGCAAATTAAGATCACACAGGTTGCCACTCTTCACCTATCAGATTGGCAAATGTCTACCAGCTTGAGAAAGTTCCATGTCGGTGTGGGTGTAGATACAGGGAAACGTGTCTGCTAACATAGCACAGGTAGGAGTGTGGATGGGCGCATCCCCAAAGGTGAGCACTTGGCAGCCTCCATCCAAATTATCGAAGAACCTACCCTTTGACCCAGCAATTCCATCTCTGGGAATTTACCCTACAGAAATGCTTACACCTGTTCTACATACTATAACTTTGTCTCAAGTTATATTACTCATTGCATCATTGTGCTGCTAGCAAATGATTGGAGACAACCTAAATATACAATGTTGGGGTAGTTAAGTAAATGCCAACACTCTTTTACAGTGGACAAGTAGGCAAGTGAAACAGTGAGAAAGCTTTGTCTGCACAGACGTGAAACAACGCTCAGAGCCTATTGTAAAGTTGTTGTTTTTTAAGAGCGTAAGGAGTATGAGTCCTGTTTATTTTTTTAAAGGGAGGAGACTTTGCATAAACTATCTCAGAGAGGATAGACAAGAACCTGAAAACACTGATTGCCTTGAAGAGGGAAGCTTGGCTGTCCGCAGTGGGTGGATTCATTTCACAGAATACATTTTGGTGGCCATATTGCAGCAATTTTAATTTTCAAAGACAATTTTGACTTCCTATTACAAGGTTGGTAGAGGAGAACTATATAGTGATGTAAATTTTTTTAAAAAGTTACTTCTTAAAACTGGCAAATTCTGTGTGGCAAATTTCCCAATTTCTCCCATACTCGGGAAACAGAAACTATGGTGATGACTTGAATTTGCCCGTCCACAGGATGAAGATGTTCTGGTGCTACTTTGGAGCTATCCACTTAGCTGTAAATGTATTTCGTTTATTAAATATAATCCTAAGAGATGATTTAATACAGAAAATGCAGGGATGTAAAGTATGACATGGTGACTAGAGTTAACATTGCTATGGGCTCATGGGAAAATTACGAAGTCCTAAAAATTCTCCTCTTTTTCTTATATCTATACGGAAAATTGTCTGTTTGCTGAACCTGTGTCCATCATTTATAAGATATGTAAATCAAATCCTCACGCAGTATGCCTTAAACTTATACAGGGATCTACATTAATTATTTTTCAATATAACTAGAAAAAACTTCATTAAATAAAATGATTTAATACATGAAAAAATTCTCCCCCTCCTGTCTTTTTTACCGAGTAATAATATTTTTGTTTACTAAATGAGAATACTATATGCAAATTGCATTTTAATTATTTGAGTTTCACTATTTGGGGGACTAATTAAGTTTGTCCAATCTGTAGCCTTACACAGTGGAATATAAAAATTTTATATAATCTCATCACTCAGATACAGCAAAAATACTGAACTCTTTTCCTGTAGTTGGCTCTGTCATAATGTTTTCAAAGGACATGCTGGGCATCTTTCGTAAGTTATAAAGTTTGTTGGGTTTTAGTCTTTTAAGAAAATGAAACATATGGGCCTCCCTGGTGGCACAGCGGTTAAGCACTGGCGCTGTGGAGCTGTTGGCAGTGGTGACGCAAGTTCGATGCCCGGCCGGGGAGATTCCCACTTAATGCAGCAGACCTCTCCTGCCTTGCCCACTGCTCCCCTCAGCAGTGTATTTCTGTCGATTTCCTTGTTCTGCTCCCCATTCTGTCTCTGATGAACCTTCTCGCCGCCCCACACCTCTGGCCTGTACCCCAGCTTGTATGCATAAATAAATAAATCTTTTTAAAAAAAGAAAATGAAAAAATAATATAACATACTCGAATAGAAAAGGATGAGTCACAAGTCACAAAATGTACAAATAAATGTTCTGGGTTGTGATGTCAATTGCATTTCTGGCATACCAGGTGCTAAAGGTTCTGGTGATATGGACACCAGGACAAGAGGACTGATTCTTTTCCAGCTGTTAATGGGAGTTTACATCCACTGGGGAGAGGCAGGCAATAAAGCAGCAGCAAATAAATAAGTCAGCGCAGATGATGAACAGCACCAAGAAGGAACATACAAGATGCCCTGGGGGTGGGGGGGGAGAGCAGAATGTCAGGAATGGCAAGGTCTTAACAGAGACGCCCAGGAGGCCCAGGGAGGTGCATTTTAAGTCACCCCGAATGACAAGAGAAGACAGCCATGTGAAGGTCCTGGAACAGAGCCGAAGGTACCGGGAAGGGCCAGGGCAGACCCCAAGCACCAAAAGATGAGGGTGTGTTGTGGGGATGGGAGCAAAGGGGGCTGCAGCGTGAGAAGCCCGCTAAGGGAGGGAGGGTCCTAGGCAGGCAACCTTGGACTTTGCGCTAAGTCCTGTTTGAAGCCACTGAAGCTCTTCTGTAAGGGCAGTTCCACCTTAGCGCTTTCAATTTGAAATATCATTCTAGCTTCTCAGCGAAGGATGAATTAAAAATAGGGCAATGGGCCTCCCTGGGAATAAGTCTCAGTGTTCTCAAGCTATCGCCAGCCACTGTGTCCTGAGTTTGATCTCCATGGATCCACCTGCTCTGCACCCCACTCTGTCTTTGGTGAATCCCCTCACTCCCCCCACCTTTGACCTACAACCCAGTTCTTACACGCATAGATAAATAAAAATGAATCTTTAAAAAAATAAATAAAAATATGGCAACAGGTATTTTGTGTAGGGCACTTCAGAGGGGCAGACAGAAAGGAGGGGATGGACCTACCCTTGATTCAGAGGCCGAACTGACTTTCATGCATGGAGCAGCAAGAGAAAGGCTAAAATGTCAGGGGTGACCAGCTGCAGGGGCTTGAGTAGCTGCGGGCCATCAATGGCTCCTCTTAGCTACCTGCTCATCCCATAGGACTGGAGATTAGCTCCTGCCTGGAATGGTTTCCCTCCCATGTGGTGGGCTAAGATCTTTGAATGACGTTCTAAATGCACATTTACTTTTGGATTTAAATTTATATGTGTGTCCATTTCTCACGACTTAGAGCCATCCCCTTATACTGGAAAACACTGAGAATCTCATATGCACACTCTATAGAGTTTCCTTTTGACCTGATAATTTCAAATAACATTTCTTATTGGCGGGACCCATCAGCTATTTTCCCAAAATTCATAGAAGAGAGAGGATTTGGGCAATTTGATCATTTTGGAAGGGCAGCCCTGTGAAAAAATAAGTTGTGACATCAATTTCTTTTTTTTATCCCTGTGCTTTTATGTCCTGCCCTTGGCAGAATGGACACGGAAACCTCAATTAGTGCCATGGATTAAGATCTGTTCTTGATCTTGAGTCTGCTCAATCTTCTACATTCATTTTCAGTTTGAAAAAAATGTTCTCAGTTTTTAACTGGTCATCTATTTTTAAGTTGAATATTACAAAATAGTAAAAACAAAAAGTGATGAAACATCACCACTGTAACATGAGAAAGAAAATAGCCCAATTTATAATAATTCTGCTCTATACAGCACAGTTCAACAAAAAAAAATTCCAAACTATGTTTAAAGGAACCATTTTCTACCAGGAACATGTGCTTTGCTGGGTTCAGTTATGGTTAGGAAATGATTTTGCAATGATGAGTGGGCTCCTGGGTAGATGCTCCAGGCTGTCGTGGCCTTTCACTGAGGGGGTACCCGTGGGCCCCAGGGGTGAGCCCCCTCCAGTGTGACTCCCCTGGCCCAGGCATGTACACCCACGCCTCTGTTTAGCACAAGATCAGTGCAAGTTGATATTTTCTAAGCCCCGATTGATAGACAATTTAACTTTTCAATCCAGATTTAGGAGAAAGCCATTTTTAAGAGCCTTTTTCTGAAGAGACTTAAACTTGCAGCCCAAGTCACTGCATGCATGCCTGACTGCGGGAATGTTGCATCTGAGGACCTGTGCCCTCATCTATGGCTTTCAATGAATTAAAAACATGTCTTTTTTTCAAAATTCAATTGGATGAGAATGTTTGCAGAACCGCTGAAGCATAGCTCTGCAGCCCAAATGTTCCAAGGACATGGATCCAAAACCACATGCGCAGACAATGGCTGGCAAACAAGAGGTGGATCCCTCATCGGGTCACAGAGTAGCGTGCTGCCCTGCAGGGCTGCTCAGAGGAGCTTCTCCCATTACCTCTCAGGAGCGCTCCAGGCCAGGTTTCAAAAATAAAACCAAATCATTTTTGCAAGTTCTGTGTCTCATCAGAAGGGTAACAACCACCAGCAGGACACGCACAACGCACAGGGCTTTGGGGTCCTGTCCACTCCAGGTCTCCACGACATGACGTCACCCGGCGGCCCTGTGACCTACTGTCCGCCTAACCCAAGTTCCAGGAAGAAAATAATCCCCCAGGAAACCAGGCCAAAGGGTGGGGACAGGGGAACAAAGGAATAGAAGAGATTCTGCAAGTGACTGCTTTGATTAATTGCCACCCACACAAATAGGTGTTACTGCTGTGTACTCAGAACCCTGCCAGCCATACGGATTGGGGATTCCTGAGGATTGCTCCACTGCTAGGTCTAGCTGGGAGCCATCACCGGGGATACAGGACGCGTGCCCACTGCCCCAGCCCTCCGCCAGCTGCCTGGACACCAAGCAGAGCCGCCCCCTGCGTTCTGTGCCTTCTGGGTGTGTGCCCTGAGCCTCCAGCCCTGCCCCCATCCCCACAGCTTCTCCTGGCTTGTGTCACATTTCTCAAGACTTGGGAGGACGCTATGCTTTGTCATGCAGGGAAGGGGTTTTGAGTAAATATTTTTTTAATTAAAAAAAAAGATTAAGAGGAAAATGGAGAGTGGGAGATGGTTAGGATTCGCCTCTGAAGAGTAGACTTGATGGGCTGCCTACCGTGCCGATAGAGATCGGCAGCGGGGGTGGGCAGGAGGGAAGCACTCGTTTTTCTTTCCACCTCTCTGCTGCTGTGGTTCTCATTCAACTTCCAGAGCCCAGGGCACGATTTGAGAAAATTTCAGCTCTGTGTGGGCACGAGGGCATCTGGAAGTGGGGTTTCAGGGGTGCACCCTTATAAATCAACATGTATCTACACTACACTAAGTTTACCCCTAAAAGTCCAAGTCTACCCTTCACCATATAATTGACCATTTCTACCCAATTTACCCACCCTCCTTCCTTATTTCCTTCTGGTAACCGCCAAACTGGTCTAACAATCCAAAAGTTGTTTCTGATTTATGCAGTTCATTCGTTTGGTGTCTCTATATACTACACATGACTGAAATCATGCACTGTTTGTCTTTCTCCATCTGATTTATTTCACCAAGCATAATATCCTCTAGAGCCATCCATGCTGTGGCAAATGGTAGGATCTCACTTTTATTTACATAGCTGCATAATACTGCATTTTGTCTACATACCACAACTTCTTTTTCTTTTATTGTGGTCAAATACATACAGTATAAAATTTACCATCTTCACCATCTTTAAATGCACAGCCCATTGACATTAACACTTTGTGTGCTGGCCATTTTATGTGCCACCACATGAATGGTATAAGCATTCAATAAAACAGACGCAACTCTTGAACTACTGGATATTTAAAAAACTGTAATCTCTCATAAAACACCTTACACTTTCACCAAAACAATGTGTAAAGCTTCTAGACTGAGTATGATCAAAGAAATAGCTCCTAATAGTTCCAAATAATCCACCATGCCGTGAAAAACCGGAGACTAGATGAACACGTATTAATACGTGAGCGGACCACAAAGCGTTAAATACCTTCACACTGTTGCCATCACCACCCTCCAGCCACAGAAATCTTCATTTCACAAATCTGAAGATCTCTACCCAAGAAACAATTCCTCATTTCCATCTCCCCTCGGCCCTTGGTGACCACCATTCTGTTCTTTGTCCATGATTTCAACTCATCTAGATACCTCATGTAAGTGAAATCATACACAACGGATAGCTTTTTGCGTTCTAAACCTCCATTTCACTGGACAAATCATGAACCATCTCACCACTTGACGTTTAGGGGGCCTCAGAGTCAAGGCTGGGGTCCAATCTGTTCTTTCTCCTTATAGTGACCCTAGGCTTTGTGGGAGCTGGTCCTCAGTACAAATGGCTTTGACTATTCTTTCCACATTTTTGAAAGTTAGAATAGGTCACTAGTTGAGATTGCATGAGTGTTGTATCTTCTGTTTCTGACCCTTTTAATATTTGAATCAAAGTTCTAATTTGTGTCAGGGATGAAAGCTCTTGTCTGTTAAAGCACTTTTTAAATTAAAAAAAAAGAGAGAGAGTAAGAGGTAGAATCTGGTGTAAAACAATGATGTTTGCTTGGGTTAGCTGGACTAAAAGCCTGAATAATAAAACAGATGGCCAAATAAATGAAGGAAGGAAGGTTTCTGTTGGGAAGTCATCAATAGTACGGGAACATTAAACTGTGTGTGAACTTGCAATCTACTTAAGAAAAATCAGCAGAATATTTATGCCATGTTTTAAAAGCATACTTTGCTATTTAAAAAAAAAAAAAAACCAATAACCAAAAACCAAAATGAAATACCTAGCCAAGTATCACAGTGTAAATAAACCATGATGATTTCTGGGTTGGTATAGTTTTTCCTTGTGGACATAAATAAAGGCTTTGTTGACCCAACACTTATCTGTTAACTATAAAACAAGTAATCACTGAATCTTGGGCAGGGCATGGCTGGGCTTGATGTCAGGAGGTCAGAGTTGAAATCCTCATGCACTAACCCGGTAAGCTTCTTCCTCTCCCTGAATCTGTTCCCTTTGCTATGAAATGGGAGAAACTGTTTTGACAAACACCTCACAGTATTACAAGGACTAAATGACATGTGCCTTCCAATGTCTGGCTCGTGGTGGTCACTGCATGCCCTTCCCTTCTGACCCCTTGAGTCAAACTAGTTCAGTTGCTAAGTGAGAAAAAAAGGCTCTTTTGGATGGATACCTTCATGTCTGAATGAGTCAAGAGGAAATCTGGTCCAGACAGGGGGCTGAACTGCGGGACAAATCCTCCTTAAGTTCTTTTATAATCTCTGCTTCATCGCGTTTGTTTAGATGCTGGAGGATCCAAATCAACCAGATGTCAGATGGCCCCTGTGTGGGAATGCTCTTTCTCAGCAGATGGGCCTTTGGTTTGCCATAGGAGAGCACATTCTTCATGGGTAAGTCAGCATGCTGAGGCCCAGCGCCCAAGGGAACAGCATATGATGGCTAGTTTTTTCCTCTGGGTTCTCTCACATTCAGTCTTTTACTGAAAACATTTGCCAAAAGGGCCATTTTCTTGCCCTGCTTGCATTATATGTACCTCTTCTGTGCTGCCTGGTTCTGCCAGTGGCTTGGTTTCCCTGAAACAGTTATTGTTGCAATCAGTACTTTGTTTTCTTCTTCTTGTAGCTCTCTGTGGAGTGTATACAGTGGGGGCGAATGATGTACGCTGTTTAGAAATACTCTGGTCAATTCACTTCTCTCTCTTTCTTCATATAATTATCTGGAGACATGTCATGTTTACAGCGGTAAGAAATGAAGCATGAACCTTACTGGGTATAGGAGGGGATGGAATGTGGTGGGGATTAGCACAGAAAATCAGGACAAGAGCTAAGCCCCACCTCTGACACCCACCCACTTGTTAAACAACAAATAGCAACCGCAAGTCCCTGTCCCCATTGTCACATCCTTTCTAATGTCACTTATTCCATATGCAAGGAATACTACTAAGGGGCAGATGCAGGGGGAGGGGAAAGAGCCTTTCTCTCCCCAGAATCTTTCTGGGAAGACAGATATTAAATAACTGATTCTGGGTGGACAGGGTCCCAATACAACAAAGCAGAGGGGCTACAGGAATGTAGTTGAAATCTTAAAGGTCCAAGAACAACTGAGTTCATTGATCTCACAGGACCATGAAAAAATGGAGTCACTCTGATGTCAAAATATTGAACACCTCTCAGCAACAGTTCAAGGAGGTCCCAAGAGCCCCCCTGATTGGGAACTCCAGTAAGTAAAGCTCTTGGTGGTGTCGCTTTAGGGGTAGGACAGGTCCATGTGGTCTCCAGTGGCCCTTCTCCAGGAGTCTGGGTATTTGTACTCTGAGGTCCCCAAACTGGCCAGAGTCAAAGGTTTGCTGTGAGCAGGGCAGTGAAATGCAACCCGAACCTTCCCGGCCCAGGGAACACCCAGTAGGTGGGTAGCGTGGTGAAGGAGTTATCAAGTGCGCCATTAGCATATTCCTTAGAACAACTGGCTTTTATCAGCTTGGCTTCCTTGTCTCAGAATGAGTCCTTGGCAGGGAGTCAGTGGTCTGTTGACTTTAGCAGTAGAATAAACAAACCTTCTTTGCCATACAGCATGGCAGAGACTGTGATTTCCTTCCCACCCTCCTGGGGGTGAGGCAGTCCGAGTCGGAGGGCTGGGTTGGACGTGGATTCAGAGCAAAAGTCATGATTAAACCTCTCGCAAAATGCTCCCTTCAGACTAGGAGTGAAGGATCAGGATCACCACAAGAAGTTCAAATGGGAAGGACAGAGAGGACAGTCTAAGAAGAGAGGGCAGGACCCACTTCCCAGGAGACATTTATTTTGCAAACAATGACGTCTGAATAGGCCGATTCTCCTTTTGCAGGTTTGTGCTCTGAACCCGCTCCACCTTCTTAGCGAAATGATGAGATGATTGTTAAGCAAAGTCGAACAACACAAAAGCACCTTGGAACCCATATAACCAGTACCTTGAAAAGCATGACTTGGCAGCTTTTCTTTCTTTTTTTCCTGGGGCAACCCACTAAACCTGCGGCTGGAGGAGAAATCCAGCCACCAAGATGCTCTGTTTACTGCTTGTGATAGAAAAAGCTACCGACACTGGGATACAAAAGCAAACACGTGAAATGACAGTGTTCCTTCCAGATGATCAGCAGAACTCCGACTTGATGTCACATTTAATCTTCAACACTTGGCTTCCACGGGGTAGACCCAGGGCTGCCTGGTAGCGAGAGCGTGGGGTGGGGGGGCGGGCAGGGGTTGGTTCTGCTCTATCTCTCCACTCCGCTGACCAGATTGGTGGCCCAAGGATGCTCAAATGGGGAGGCCACTCATGTGAGGAAGGGCAAGAACCATTTTATTTGATTGATGTTGTCATGGAATGGCCTCGAGCTTCCCGAACCTGCTTATGTTTAGACCTGGCATTTTTTTTAAATATATATTTCATTGTTATTTATATCTTTTACATTTTGTATTCCCCTTGGATAACCCACCACCAATTCACCCGTGATCCACCTCCGTGGTCCCTTGTGTCCTTTTCTACTCCATTTTGTGCCCTTATCTTCCCCCCTCCCCCCACCCCCCCCAAGTGTCTCTCTCCTATTTGGTTTCCCTATAGTCCTGTTATAAGTGAAACCATTCA
>PVIJ01015144.1:0-37641 GCA_004024925.1 Scalopus aquaticus
TTTTTTAAATTTATTTATTTATACATACAGCTGGGGTACAGGCCAGAGGTGTGGGGTGGTGACAGGGTTCACCAGAGACAGAGTGGGGAGCAGAACAGGCAGATCAGAAATACACTGCTGAGGGGAGCAGCGGGCGAGGCAGGAGAGGTCTGCCGCACCATGTGGGATTCTCCCCCGCCGGGCGTCGAGCTCGCATCGCTGCTGCTGACAGCTCCACAGCGCAGCGCCTAACCGCTGCGCCACCAGGGAGGCCCCAGCAGTGTATTTCTGATCTGCCTGTTCTGCTCCCCGCTCTGGCTCTGGTGAACCCTCTCGCAGCCCCACGCCTCTGGCCTGTACCCCAGCTTGTATGTATAAAAATTAAAAAAAAAATCTTGAAAAAAAAAAAAAGATAGGTAGGTAAATAGATACATGATAGACAGATATATAAATATATACACACTCTATGTTTTTGTGGGCTACATACTTACAAACATTTCCTAACTTGGGCTGCTTAGAGGGCCTAGAAGCTGTGACACCTGACACCCCACTAGCAGTGATCGCTAGTACTTGGATCTTGGTTTCTTAAATACTAGTTTTCAATAAGAAGAATCAGGGTTTCTTAGAGAGATAATTGATTCCAGGGCTTGGGCAAGGAAAATAAAGATGTCAGAAGCATCTTGTTATGCCAAGAAAGGATATGCCAAAAAGACACAGAAACCAACCAAATGGGCTCCCAATGGACAAAGCTGGAACAACTTGAGCAACAAAATAATAATCATTATAACCTAAAGAGTGAACTAAATATCACTAAATCCTTACTGATATAAATAAATGATTGAGTAAATAAACAAGTGAGGGGCCTCCCTGGTGGTGCAACGGGTTAAGTCTCAGCTGTCCACAGCCACTACAGTATGAGTTCCATCCCTGACCAGGGAGCTAACCCATATGGTGCAGCAGACCTCTCCTGCTTCGCCCACTGTTCCCCTCAGCAGTGTACTTCAGTCAATCTTCCTGTTCTGCTCCCCGCTCTGTCTCTGGCGAATCCTCTCACCACCCCGCAGCTCTGGCCTACACCCCAGTTCTTGTATGCATAAATAAATAAATCTTTAAAAATAAATAAACAAGTGAGGGTGAAGAAATAAGTCTTCCTTACAGAAGAATTTCATTTAAGGTCTTTCTGGTGGCACAACGGGTTAAGTCTCAACCTATGTGAATCTATCCAGAGTCACTGCAGCATGAGTTCCATCCCCAGCCAGGGAGATTCCCACATGGTGCAGCAGACCTCTCCTGTCTGGCCCGCTGCTCCCCTTAGCAGTGTATTTCAATAAATCCACCGGTTCCGTTCTCTAATGTTCCCTCTCAACCCCCACACCTCTGGCCTACACCCCAGTTCTTGCATGCATAAATAAATAAATCTTAAAAAAATTTTTTAAATGGAATAGTTTAACGCCCAAATGAACATTTCTGATAAAACGTTATACTATTCCCTTGCACTTATTTACTACTGAAAAATAGAAAACTTGAGTCACACTCCCCCTTGTCTTTGCCTTTGACTTAAGACTTTGAATGGTGAGCTTGGGCTGATTGTAAACCACCTTCAATATTTTCACTTTACCCTGAGAGTAAAGGGATGCTGTTAAAAGATTTTTAGCAGGTGAGGTAAGTGGTCGGATTTGTGTTTTTAAAATATGAATCTGGCTACTATAGAGAGTGAATTGAATGAGGGTTGAGAAAAAAGAAATGAACCGGGATACTGTTGCAAAGATCCAGAAGAGTTTGTGAGATGTTAATCAAGGCAGTGGTGGTGGAAATAATGAGAAAAGGAAAGATAGAAGAGCTAAGAAGAAAACAGAAGTAACAAGACTTGGAAAGTGATTGGATGTGTGATAATAAGACTCAGGATGATATCTTCTCTGAACTTCTTCATATATGCTTTTTGTACATTTAAATTAAATATACAGAATGTTATGATTATTTTGCATTTTGTGTTTATTCCTGTCTCCTTAAGAGACTGGGAGCTCATTGTGGCCAGGAATTGTTTTTAATTTGGTCTTCCACACCACCCAGCCCGTTGTGCAGGAACTTATTAGAAAGGTAAATTAGTATGAACAAAAGACATACTCAGTTAAGATGGCGTGTGGCCAGAAGCAGTCATATTCTGGTGCTCTGGGCAACACTGTCAAGAAAGGCGAATCCTGGGCTGGCTTGACAGGGCAAGCTTTGAAGAATCAGGAAGGAGAATCTGGAGGTAGAAATTTTTTTTTTAAAGATTTATTTTTTATTTATACATACAAGCTGGGGTACAGGCCAGAGGCATGGGGAGGCGAGAGGGTTCACCAGAGACAGAGCGGGTAGCAGAACAGGCAGATCAGAAATCCACTGCTGTGGGGAGCAGCGGGCAAGGCAGGAGAGGTCTGCCGCGCCATGTGGGATTCTCCCTGGCCGGGCGTTGAACTTGCGTCGCCGCTGCCGACAGCTCCACAGCGCAGCGCCCAACCGCTGCGCCACTGGGGAGGCCTGGGAGGTAGAAATTAATTGAAAGCTGGTATAGAAAATGTAAGCTCGGGCCTCCCTGGTGTTACAGGGTTTATAGTCTGAGTGCTATCAAACTATCACCAGCCACTGCATTATGAGTTGAATCCAGTTCGGCCAAGGAGCTGACCCACATGGCACAGCAGACTTCTTCTGTCTTGCCCGCTGCTTCCCTCAGCAGTGTATTTTAGTCAATTTGCCTGTTCTGCTCCTCACTCTGTCTCTGGTGAATCCTTTCACCACCCCACACCTCTGGCCTGCACCCCAGTTCTTATATGCATAAATAAATAAATCTTAAAAAAAACAACAAAGAAATTGTTCAAGAGCAGAGGAAAGAAAGCAGTGTGTGCAGAGTCCCATGTAAAATTTTTTGCATGAGGCATTATTCGTCAACTATTTGCTCTGGAGGACAACAATCCTAGTTCTTAATGGTGCGTGAGAAGTGCTTCTAATACTAAATGGTTTCAGAAGGAAGGATGCATTTAGGTTGGGTGACACTCATAGAAAGGCTATATAATATTATGTAACATCATACTGAGTCTCCTGAAAACTGGGCCAGTAAAATCATCCTAAGACAAATAATAACACTGTATTCATTTGTTCAGTAACTTATTCAAAATAATTTTTCCTGAGTATCTATTATCTTACAAGTTCTGTTTCAAGTGCTGAATTATGAAACTTATCTCTTGGGAAGACAATGATCAAACATTTACAAGGATGATAAATGACATAAGTGAGAAATATAGAGCATTATAGGGCCATGTAACGGGGCGGTCTAAACTTGTCTCTGGGTTGAGGAAGGCTTCTTTCAGAAATAATGTTTTAAGTCATGAAATCTAAAGGATGAGTAGGAGTTAGCTAGATGAAGAACTGGGGAAATGAGTGGGAAGAGATGGTGGGAGTGGCATTGGCATGTGGGAAGACCCAGGGGCTCTACTGAGCCACATTTTGTTCAGGAAACTGAAAGACTGGCGCACAGAGTACAGGATATGAGACAAAGCTGAGATACTGCCAGAGGTCAATTTATTTAAGACTTTGTATTCGTGTTAAAGTATTCACAGATTGTTTCTCTGGGACTGGCTTTGTTCTGGGTACAACGGAGATATAGAATTGAATCAGACCTTAAAAGTTCTTTAATCTTAGGCCTTAAATGGCTCATCAGGTAGAGCAGAGACACTTTGGCAATGGCAGTGATAAATAGGATGATAAAGATAAGGAAGATTTTCAAGGGACTTACAGGATGGATACTTAAGAAATAAAATTATTTCATTATATTGTTTTTAATATTATTTCATATTTTTGCAAATTCTTATTAGACCAGTCAATTGTAGAACTCAGTTTAGGTTAATGTTTTTAGACATTAAAGAAAAAAGTTTAGTCATTTAGGCAACCAGTTTCTAGCATTGGTCTTGCTTATGACCGCTATACTGTGACTTGCTTTTCATAAAGTCTCATTCACCTTTTATTATTATTATTATTATTATTATTCTTTTTAAAGATTTATTTGTTTATACATACAAGCTGAGTTACAGGCCAGAGGCACGGGGCGGCGATAGGGTTCACCAGAGACAGAGCAGGAAGCAGAACAGGCAGATCAGAAATATACTGCTGAGGGGAGCAGCGGCCGAAGCAGGAGAGGTCTGCCGCACCATGTGGGACTCTCCCCGGCCGGGTGTCGAACTCACATTGCGGGATGTCGACAGCTCCACAGTGCAGCGCTCAACTGCTGCGCCACCAGGGAGGCCACCTTTTATTTATTTTTTTTTAAGATTTATTTATTTATACATACAAGCTGGGGTACAGGCCAGAGGTGTGGGGTGGCGACAGGGTTCACCAGAGACAGAGTGGGTTGCAGAACAGGCAGATCAGAAATACACTGCTGAGGGGAGCAGCGGCCTATGCAGGAGAGGTCTGCCACGCCACATGGGAATCTCCCCGGCCAGGCGTTGAACTGGCATCACTGCTGCGCTGCCGACAGCTCTGCAGCACAGCTGTGCCACCAGGGAGGCCCCTCATTCACCTTTTAAGGATTGCTTTTTTTTTTTTTCATAAAGTCTTATTCACCTTTTAAGGATTCTGCTGAACTCCCTCTTCCTCTGTACTCTCTGCCCTCTTCCTCTATACTCTGCGTAGAATTAGAAATCTTCACCTCTCTGTTCCGTAAGAACCCTTGCATATAAATTATAATTTATCACAATATTCTGTAATTTTATTTTCTTGTGTCCCCATGAGACTTTTCCTCCCCACTCAACTTATTCAGCATGGAGACTTTGTCTTGCTCATTCTGCAATCAGTCGTTCAACAAATATTTGTCAAGCACCTACTATGTGCCACTCATCAGGCTAGGTGCTACAGAGTCAACGATTACCCCAATAGTCCTTAGGCTCACAGAATTTACAGTCTAGAATAGAAGGTGATAATAGGCAATACCAGCAAGTATGACAAATGCTATAATAAGGTAAATATGGGGAGCCAAGCGCAGGCCCACTTCATGTACTTTAGTAGGATATGGAAGACTTTCAGAAAGAAATAATTTCAATTGAGATGTAAGGATAAGTGTGAGTTAGCCAGCAAAGTGGTAGTTGTGGATCCAGAGCTGAGAGAGAGCATAACACATTTAAGAAACTGAAAAATATCCACAGAGCAGTAGAGTTTTGGGGGCAGATAGTAGAGATTGGTGAGGTGGGAGACCAGCTAGAAATAGAAGTTTAATATGATGGCATGCACATAGAAAGTACTATGCAAATATTTGTTGGATGAATGAGTGAGCCATTCCAAAATGTGAGGAAATGACACCTTTGGGAAAGCTTGTTCTAGAGGCATTGTAATGTGTTGGTTAAAAACCTGGACTCTGATACCGTCTTTTGTTGGGGGGAAAAAAGGACGTCTGTAACAAACTCCACAGGAAGGTTTATGGACCCCCCACCGCAAGCCAGAGAGATCCAAGACCCCTAGGGCTAGGAATCCCAGAATTCCATCATCATCCAGAAGAGAGGAGTACCGGAAACTGAGGGGTGGAGTTAAGCAGACATGTTGGCTATATAACGAGGGCTTTTTGACCTTGGGGGTGTCTTGCTTCTCGCTGGGCTACAGCGTGCCATTGGGGTTTCTAGCTCTCCGGATCTGGTAGGACGTATTTGGAGATTTATCTCTCTCCCTCACTTTCTCTTTTGTCCCCAAGTTATTCATTTTTTAATTTCCCTTCCTTTTGTAAATAAACCCTTTTATTAACCTTTTTGTGAGTGCCTGCAATTGTTCTTATTATGAGTCCTTTTTAAGCGCACAGGTGAGATCAGGCACCCCATTGTATATCGGGGTTGCCCTGTAACACTTTGACAATTATAAGTTAAGGTGATGCTTGACGAATTATACTATTTATTTTGTGTAATTTTCTTTATCTGTGAGTTAGAAATTAGCAATACTTCTTAGCATTGTTATGAGGAGTGAAAGAGTTAATATTTCTAAAACATTAGAACAGAGCCTAGAACTAAGCACTGTATAAGTGTTTGCTGTTATTATCCCCCCATTCATCAAAGCAGTTATTAAGGGCCAAGTACTATGGTAGATGCTGTGAAAATAAGGTGTGTTTCCAGCCACGGAGGAACACCATTAAAACTTGGTGAGGGAGAAGATTCATAAGTAATTAGAACACAACATAATCAAATGAGACCATAGTGGTAAGTGCTGCAGAATTAAAAGAAGAGGGAGTGACTCATTTTCTGAAGAAGCCAAAGGAGACTTCAGAGGGAAGGATGCATTTAAGTTGGGTAACACAGAATGAACATTTTGCCTGCAAAGAAAGGCAACAGGGTTTATCAGGCTAAGTAAGTACAGTGTTGCAAAGGCTTAGTAGTATGCTAGCTTAAGATATGTTTAGCAAATGGCAAGCAGCATTTGAACACTTACTGTGTTCCAGAGCTGTGCTAAGTACTTTTTGTGAGTTATTTCTTTCACTTCATAAGAAATGTTACAACGTGCCTGATGGAGGAGATAGGATCACAAGATTAGATCCACATAGAAGCTGGGGGTAGGAGGGGTCAACACGATCACCTCAAATAGGTATAAGAGGCTATACAGGGTGTGTAAGGAGTGTCAAGGCAATCTCTGGCCCCTTTCTAATCCTGATTGACAACAGATAAGCCACTCTTGGAGGGCGTGAGCCCCTCCCTAAGAGAAAACTATGTAAGTGTGATGCCTGCACTGACTCTGGGCAGCAGCAGTCTCACTCATGTTGGCCCACCTGTGACGATGCAGGTGCTTCTTTCCACCAACTCTCTATTCCTCAGCAGGGCAGCTCTCCTCAAGGCTGCCTGCCTGCAACAATGCAGGCCTCTTAGCAAACCTGTCCCTTTCAAGGCAGCTATTGCTGCCCACTCGTGCCTATGCGAGTGCTCTCTGCTCTTCTGTCTTCTTGAATAAACTTGTTCTTCAAACATACTCAACGACTCTGTGCCTTGGAGCTGAAAGGGAAGCTCTGGTGAACTTTTCCCAGAGTGAACCCAAGAACCCCACTCTCCATAGACTCTCAAAATCTACATCATGCCCATTTTTTTTTTAAAGATTTATTTATTTATACATACAAGCTGGGGTACAGGCCAGAGACATGGGGCGGTGAGAGGGTTCACCAGAGACAGAGTGGGGAGCAGAACAGGCAGATCAGAAATACACTGCTGAGGAGAGCAGTGGGCAAGACAGGAGAGGTCTGCCACACCATGTGGGATTCTCCCCGGCTAGGTATCGAACTCGCTGCCGACAGCTCCACAGCTCCACAGCTCCACAGCGCAGTGCTCAACCGCTGCGCCACCAGGGAGGCCCTCATGCCCATTTCATTTAAAATTCATGTAGAACTTACAGTTGCAGGCAGGCACTTTACATATATTGACTCATTTAATCTTCCTGATTACTATGTTTTATCCCACAATCTGTGCTCTTAACCGCTATATTATTCTTGCCTACCCCACCCCCAACTCCCACCCACTAGTTGTTGTTTTTGATCTGCTAGAGTCTTAGAAACTAGATATTCAAACTTGTTGA
Organism: Scalopus aquaticus; assembly: GCA_004024925.1. Classification (NCBI taxonomy): domain Eukaryota; kingdom Metazoa; phylum Chordata; class Mammalia; order Eulipotyphla; family Talpidae; genus Scalopus; species Scalopus aquaticus. Next base: position 7,549 of record PVIJ01015144.1, read on the forward strand.
AACTGCATGTAAAGCAAGAGTTGAAAGTCTCTTCGGGGAGAAAAGTGCGTGAACTCTACAACATGTGCAGTCTGCACACAAAACTGAGTATAAAAAGCTTAAAATAACTCCTTCCCCTCTCTGACTCCACAGTTGCTGCAGCCAGCAAAATTGGGGTTGGGGGTGGGGCGGATATTTATTGGATTACACAGGATGTCTCAGGCCACTCATGTTTCTCTAGGGGTCCATTTTAACTTGAATCCTCCAACCAGCAAGTTGCTCTTTCTGGAAACAAACAAAAAGTTTAAAATACTCCCTTCACTGTAGGGTAGGACGAAAGTGGGTGGAATATGCAACACAAATAAGACACATGACAAAAAGAGGATTATTTAGAGCTAGGAAGAGCCATATTAATTCACAAAAGAGAAACATCATCACAAGGGACAATAAGGAATGAAAAGGGTGAGTTTTGCAGGCTTAGTGGAGGAAGCAAACTTCCTCAGAAATTGACTCTACTTAAAGTGAACCCTGAGCAAACACAACCATGGAACTTACACTAAAGGCCCAGACAGAAGAGAAGCAGCAGAATTTGGATAATGCAAGAAGCCAAGTCCAAACTGGATCTCAGGAATTCATGTTGAGTTTTTCATATTTTTTTTTTTTAAGGGAGGAGGAACTGAAAGTTTAAGACAAACTACTGAACCATCTTTGAAGATCTTTATACAGATTTATGTATCAGTCAGTGGAAAGTAAACTGGGCCTCCCTGGGGGCATAGGGCTTAATCTCAGCACTATCACTGCCATGGCCTGAGTATGATGCCTGGCCAGGGAACTAACACACATATTGCCCAGCAGACCTCACCTTTGGCCTACACTGCAGTTCTTCCACACATAAATAAATCTTTTTCAAAAAATGGATAGTAAACCATGTATTCTCATTTCAGAGCATGGTTTCAATGTTTCTCAATGAAGCTTGTTGTGACCTTCATAAAATTTCCTGCTAAAGAATCCCTTTATGTATGATCCATAGATAACAGCCTGGGTGGTGGCTAGGTGCCACCTGATGTGCAGTCAAAATTCTGATTCCCAGAGTGCTAAAAAAAAAATAAAGGAGAAAACCTCCTTTTGGACTGTCTTATACAGAACACAAACATCCTCACAACTCTGAGGATGTTCAGAGTTCTTGGGACACTACTTGAGAGGTAGATTCGAGATAGGTGGAATTTATAGCAACATTATGTCCCAGATTTTTCGGGACAGTCCAGATTTCAAATATCCTATCCTGCTGTAACTGTAAGTGTGCTTATACACTTGTGTTCTCATGTATCCTAATTTAGATAGAGAGGGAAAAAATATGGACATAATATAAGTGATTCTCTCTTAGTTCTTGATCCTTATAATAAGGATTTTAAATACCAGAAGGAAGACATACTGTGGTTTAGAAGGGTTTTTGTTTTATTAAGTATTCCTGGGTAACAGGGTTTAAAAAAAAGCTAACTTTGTTGTGAAAGGGGCATGTTGCGTTGACAATCACACTGATACATGGAGTCATGGAGCAGACTGCACAATGCAGAGCAAGATCCTGGCCTTTTTATTGACAGAGAAAGGTAGGTCATACTGAACACTGGATTTTGACTTTAGGGAGGGCGAGTCCAATGATATACACCCAACTCCCACCCTTGGCTTCAATCTTATCAACAAGGTGTTCCACTGATCAGTTCCTGGGGGCAAAGCACATCAGTCACTGACCCCTTGGGCGTTCCTGTTCATACCTTGAGATGTATACCTATAGCCCCAGGGTGATCAAGTGTCCTGCTCTTGTCTAACTTGAAAGGAGGCTTATAGGTTACACACAGGGGCAGGGGAAAATGCCTGTAAAACTGAGGATGTTGGGCCTCCCTGGTGGTGCAAGTGGTTAACACTTTATGGTCCGCTCACGTTTTCACGTGTTCATCTAGTCTCCGGTTTTCCACGCCACGGTGGATTTATTTGGAACTATTAGGAGCTATTTCTTTGATCGTACTCAGTCTAGAAGCTTTAATCTCTATGCATGTAAAATTTCATTAAAATATATCCAGTAGTGGGCCTCCCCGGTGGCGCAGCGGTTAAGCGCTGGGCTGTGGAGCTGTCGACAGCGGCGACGCGAGTTCGACACCTGGCCGGGGAGAGTCCCACATGGCGCGGCAGACCTCTCCTGCCTTACCCACTGCTCCCCTCAGCAGTGTGTTTCTGATCTGCCTGTTCTGCTACCCGCTATGTCTCTGGTGAACCCTCTCGCCGCCCCATGTCTCTGGCCTGTACCCCAGCTTGTATGTATAAATAAATAAATAAATAAATAAAAAATATATCCAGTAGTTCAGGAGCTGTGTGTGTTTTATTGAATGCTTATACCATTCATGCGGTGGCACAGAAAATAGCCGGCACACACAGTGTTAAGTCTCAGCACTATCAAGCTATTGCCAGCCACTGCAGCCTTAGTTTGATCCCTGGCCAAGGGAGCTGACCCACATGAAGCAGCAGACCTCTCCTGTCTTGCTTGCTGCTCCCCGCAGCAGTGTCTTTCAGTCATTCTGCCTGTTCTGCTCCCCACTCTGTCTTTGGTGAATCTTCTCATCCCCTGCACCTCTGGCCTACACCCCAGTTCTTGTATGCATAAATAAATATTTTTTTAAAAATTGAGGAAGTTATATATGCCTTTTGGAGAGAATAGAAAAGTCTAGAGGAGAGAAGTTTGGGGACAGAATAGAGGCTAGAAAGAACTTGAGCATAAAAAGAGAGAATATAGTGATGGATACAAGATCAGGCAAGCATGTGTGAGGCTGAAATACAGAGGGGAAATTTAACATTTTCCTCAAAGTTGTAGAAGTCTGGAGGGCCCCTAGAAGTGTTGAAGAGGTCGAAGGCTGGGAAAGAATTCTGGAAATGGACCAAGGTTGTCCAAACAAGAAAAGTTAAGAGCTTCATATACCATCTACTAGAACTGGCAGTCCCTCCAGGGAGCCCTTAGAGAACGTTCCCTCCAAAGCTGTAAGTCATCTTGCTTGGGAACTCTGGAGAACCAGCAAGATGTTCTGTTGATATTACCCAACCTTAAAGACATCTTTCTAAAATACTGTTGACCTGCAAGGTGGAGGACTGTTTAAAAGGTGTGTTTCTCAGGGAACAGCAAAGTAAAATGTAGCAAGTCCCCTCCTCCCCAAATTTGGGACTTCCAAGCCACCAGTTACATTTATTCTTCAAAGGAAAATGCATTTGTAGATACCATAGTTTTTACTCAAAGACTCCAAGAAGCCCATTAAAAAAATATATTTGGGCCTCCCTGGTGGAGCAGTCAGTGGCTGTGGGGCAAGTTCGATGCCTGGCTGGGGAGATTCCCACATGGTGCCGCAGTAGTCCTCTTCTACCTTGCCCGCTGCTGCCCTCAGCAGTGTATTTTGGTCAATCTGCCCGCTCTGCTCCCCACTCTGTCTCTGGTGAAACCTCTCCATGCCCCACACCTCTGGCTTGCACCCAGCTTGTATGCAAAAATAAATAAATCTTAAAAATAAATAAATAAATAAATTTAATGAGGTAACACTGAATTTATAACACTGTAGATGTTTTAGGTTCACACCTCTACAAATGTATGTTATGGCATCATGCCTACCACCAATATATCTGTAATCTTCTACCATAGTCCATTGAGTCTCTTCCCCAGTGGTTCCCACCCTTTGGTAGCTTCAGTTTTGCAGTCAGATTTTGGGAGTTGTTTTTTTTCCTCTGTTTCTTTGCTTTGGTTTTTATTTTATGAGTGAAATCATCCATTATTGTCTTTCTCCACACATCAGTCTTTGAGCACTTAGGTTGTTTCCATAACTTGGCTATTGTAAATAGTGCTGCAATCAATATATGAGTGCACATATCCCTTTGCATTAGTGTTTTTGCATTCTCTGGGTAGAAACCTACGTGCTGAATTGCTGGATCATATGGTGAATATTTTGAGAAATTGCCATATTGTTTTCTATAGTAGCTGCATTCCCACCAACATTGCATTCCTCACATCCTTGCCAACATTTGTTGTTTCTGGTCTTTTTTTGATATGGGCCATTCTCGCATGTGTAAAATAGTATCTCATTTTCTGAAAATTATCTGATTTTCATTTCCCTGAAGAGAACTGAAAGTTCTGCTTTTTTTTTTAAAGATTTATTTATTTATGCATACAAGCTGGGGTACAGGCCAGAGGCGTGGGGCGGTGAGAAGGTTCACCAGAGAGAGCAGGAAGATCGCATTGCTGCTGCCAACAGCTCCACAATGCAGTGCTTAACTGCTGAGCCACCAGGGAGGCCCTAAAAGGTCTGCTTTTTAAAGTGACATGATGACCCTTATGATGTAGTTGTAGGCCAATATAGCATCATTTCCTGCTATGTATCTATGTTCTTGATATATTCAACTGCAGGAACTCTTATGTCTTGTCTCTCAGTTCTTGTTCATAGTAAAAAAAAAAAAAAAAAAAAGCCACCTTAAAAAAAGATTGTTTCTAACTTTTCAAGGAAATAAACTAAAGGGTATGGCTACAGTTTAAAATTCCACATAAAATCATTTAATTTAAATGGACTAGATATGTAGCAAATATACACGCATGCTTGTGTGAGCCTATGGGCACATGAAATCCAAACTGGTGTAGATTAGAAGAATCTTGATCATAAGGAGAAAAGGAATTAATTTTTGTTGAATGTTTACTATAGACTAGGCATTTTATATAGTTTAGCTTGTTTTTATAAAGCCTCCTATTTTGTGGCGAGCACATACCTTAGGAGCTTTGGTATTGGATATTCTTCATAATAGATAAAATTTTACATTTTGACTTATCTCCTGCTCTATGTAAAACTTAAAGGTGTCAACAACTTCTAGGTTCTTTCTATGTGTTCAGGTTGTGCTGAATGCCAGGTAAAGACAGCCTGATTATGACATTATATGGCTGATGTACTCTTTTTGACTCAAGCTCATCTTTCTTATGATCTATAAATAGTTACCAGCCACTGCAGACTCCTTAAAAAAAACATGTATATGAAAAAGAGGAGTAGTTCAGAGAAAAACTAGGAGATCTGATCATTCTCTCCCTTCTTACAAGTATTTAGTGACTCCTCATTAATTAAAGGATAAAGTCTGGTTTTGTTTTTATTTTTTTGACTGGTATATGGGCCCTTTATGATTTCTTCCCTTTTTGATCTACCAGTGTATTAATTTGGTGTCAGTAGACTTACCTCTGAAATGAATGCCTGTCTTGTTTTGATTTACTTGACAAATCACCTTTTCATCCAATATGACTAATTTTGGAATGATTTTTCCTATCACTAACATGTGAAGAAAATATGAATATTGATTCAGTAATTATATTTCTCATTACATGTGATGAAATAAGATTTTACTCTAAATAAATTTTACCTGTGTCTGTATGAAATTGAGTTTCCAGAACTTTGGGCCTGGAAGGCTAAATCTAGAGACAACCACAATCATGAGGTCTTCCTTGCAAGCATCAGCTATAACTCCACACAGTATTTTAGCAGCCAGACATTTACCATTTTATTTCCCAGTAAGCTGTTTGTGATTCAATGGAAAGAACACAGGACTGGTATTGTACTTACTTACTGTAACTTATTGTATGACCTTGGCTACTAATTAAGTCTCTTATGCTCTAAGTTTGTTCATTCTTCACATTGAAATAATACTTCTGTAGATATTCCTTGTTGTGATGATAAAATTATAGTTGCCAAAGAATTTTCTTATCAGACATAGGAACACAAATATAAGGATCTGTGCTATTAGTTTATATTAGTTAGTTTATATTATATTAGTTAGCATATATTAGCTAGTTATATATTATATTAGTTTATAATCTACGGGAATCAGAATTATAAAAGTAACATGTAGGAATTCAGATAAAGAAGGAATCACAGTGGAGTGTGGGCTGATCAGGAAGATTTGATAAAGGTAGGAGTTGAGCTGGGTCTTAATGGGAAAGGTGATGGAAAACAGTTATCTAGAAGGGATATGAGCAGAAAGACATTGGGATTCTTAGCCTGGCACCAGCTCTTGTTACCAGACTCTTATCTTCTGCACACTCCAGACTAAATGATATTCTCTGAATCACATAGGTGTCTGGCACACAGCAGGCAAACCTCCAAGGTTCTGCTCCTACCTTTTCCATTAAGACTCACCCAACTGGAATTTGTCACACTCTCCTCTGTATTTGTTCAGCCCTTTATGCATATGACCAGATGCTTTTATTGTAGCTCAATAGAGCCACTTTTTTGCTCAAAGGTAAACTTTTTGGAGCAAGGAATCTAGCTTGTTTTTGTATGTCCAAGCATCAGACTCAGTGTTTTACACTTATTAACTAATCTGGAAATTTTATTCAATTGAACTTGTTTCAAGGATACCAATATACCTCACTAAAGTGAAGGACATATTGGTATTATCTTGATGTCTCTATCTATAGCTTTAACTTTTGTGCTCTGCTATTTTCCTTGCATCTTTCTGTGAAGAAGTTTTGCCTTTAAAACAAAGATGAGGAAACTCAGAGTACATACCCAAAGTCATTCAGTTCGTAAGTGCTGAAGTCAGGCAAGGCTTTTATTGATTTGAAATTCAATTTAATTCCTGGGCCTTGTGACAACAGATAGGTAGGGTTAAAATGCACTTACTCTCAAGCTTTTTTCCCTCATTTGTAAGTGGGAACAATAGTATCAACCTCATTGGATTGTTGTGTGGATTAAATGGTAAAATATGTGAAGTCCCTAACTCAATGCTTAGCACTTACCTGGTAATGTCTGGTCCCTTCTCATCAAGTTTGAGATTCATATGGACACAAGTAATAGGTATCCAATTCATGGATGTACTGAGAAAATGGACTATGCAGAGAGCAGTATCTGTCCCTTTGTAACCTTCTATCGGTTCCACCCTCTAAATCATATTACAGGAAATTTTATAAGGCAGTATCTTGTAAATACTTAAGATTTAGCATCTTCCCTTCATCCCCATGTCCATCCTCTTATATCATTTCCCTGCTTAGCATGTCAAATGTAAGAATTGTGGCTGTGTGGTATGTCCAGCTTTGAGGTCAGAAGTTGGTTTGATAATCTCTAAGATTAGGATCTTAAAAAAAAAACTAAGCAAACAGTAAGTCCTCTCCAATCGTGACTTTTAACTATGCATAGGAACCTAAGCGAGGGCCGGGGGAGGGCCCATGGATGGTAGTGGATTCCAAACCGGCATGAAGCTAAAGAAATGACTTCTAAAATCTTTTTCGGGTGTGGGGGCGGATGTTCTTGAGATTTCTCTGCTTAGCTCTTTAACTCCTGAATTAACTGCATTTTAAAAAGAAAGATTCCATCCTTGGTGGGCTGGTGGCGAAGGTGAAGAGGTGGGAGTCGAAACCCGGAGGTTTCCTGTCTAGCTTCCCGCTGGTGCTCAGAAGTGGGAGCTAGTCACGACGGTCCGCAGAGGCTCAGAGGAGGTGCCAGGCTACCGGGGGCACGTTCAAGGCTTGGCTTCCTTTCCTGGGGTGGGGGGCAGCGGGTGGCGCCGGAGGCGGCTCAGTCTAGGAGCCAGACCCCAGCGGCACTACGGTGCCCGCGACCCGGGCCTTCTCACACACGCAGGCGTCCTCGCGCGGCCCTGCGGCGGGGCCCAGGCGGGTAGCCGGACCTCGGGCTCCCAGCTCAGCGGTGGCCCCGCCCCTCCCCGCAAGCCCGTGGTGACTTCAACCTTCTTCGAACGTCGAGGGCCCCGCCCCTCCTCGCGAGCTAACGAGTGTCCTCGTGCGCGCGTCCCTTCCCTCTTCCCTCAGCTTGAGTGTGAGTGCGCGGCCCTCCCACCGCGGCCCCCTCCCCATTGTTTCTCTAGGCTACCGCAACCCCCATCCTCAGAGTAGCCCCTCCCCCCCACTGGTGTTTACTCCCCCCCATCCGGGTTTAACCGGTACCCGGGGGCGCCAAAACGAAAGGAGGGGCACCTCTGAACCCTCTCCTCTGCAACGATCCCCTTTCCACCGCGGGCCGGGACTCCATTCCGGACTCCGACCCTCTTCCCCTCCCCCTCTCAGCTACCCCTCCTCCTAGTTTCCTCCGCTCAGCGCGTCCTCCCCTTTCTCTCCCTCTCCTCCCCCTCCCCATTCCTCCCCCCCCCACAATGCAGTTCGCGGCGCGGCGGACATGGCGGTGGAGTCCTGAGCTCGTCGTGTCCCGGCCTCCAGCGGCGGCGGCGGCGACGGCGACGGCGGCAGCAGCGGGAGGCGGCGGGGGGAGCGGGAGCCACTGAGATGAGGAGGCGTCGCGCGCGCCTGTAGCTCGCGGGCCTCGCAGGTACGGTGATTCCGGCCGCCGCGCAGCACCGGGTGCCGAGGGGGTGTGCTCGGGAAGGCCGGGCCGCCCGGGGTTCTGCCTCAGGTGCCGCGCCTCGCAGGTGTAGGGAGCCCGACCCAAACGCGTCTCAGCCGCCTCCTGGAGGCCTGACACTTCTTTCTTTGCTCGAATGGGATTCGGGTGTCCCAGGGGAAGGCGGAGATGAGGGAGGTAGGGGCGGCGGCCTGGGCGGCCTGAGGAGGGCATTCGGGCGCTTTGGGGCCGAACTCCATAGAGCCCGGAGCTCCCCGCCCGGGGCCGAAACCTGTAGACCCGGGAGTGCGGGATAGGGGCTTTTGAGTTAACGGGATTGGCGTGAACGTTCTCATGGGTTCAGTGCTTTTCCCTGTCATGTCTGCCTTTCCTTTCACCCCTGGTTAGGTATAGACGTACATATATAAAACGCTTAAATACACACACGCATATAGTACATATTTTTTTTTCTGCGCTCGTCCTTGTCGGGAAGAGAGAAGGCAGAGGTGTTTGTGTGGATTTCGATTCTTGGTCGCCCGCCTTCTCTGGCCCCCCAACCCCCAGTCGAATGGTGGTAATGTACGCTTTTGACGTGGGAAACTGAGATTCGTATTTGTAAACAGACAGCACCCGCCGAGTGTGTTGCACGCCTCCGCGAGAGGTTTCAGGTCCTTTTGGTATCGGATTGCAAAAGAATAAGGTATTTAGACCTGAGAGAACCATATTATCGGGATGTCGTACCCGAATGGGACGAATTACTGTAATCTTAATGTTAACGAAATATTTTCTTTCAGAAGATTATCAAGTGTTTTAAATCAGATGGATTTTGTACATTGCGCGAGATTTTAGTTTCGGCATACCATGTTTCTTCATTTTGATATGTTTTTGATACAAAAGTAGTTCTTTACACACTTGACATTCTACTTCCTTTTGTGATGCGTGTGTCTAGAAATGAAATTCGAATTGTGGTGTTGGCATGCATTTAGTAATTAGCCAGAGTGGATCAGATTACCTTTTGTTTCCAAAGATTCCCTCCCGCCCCCAAGTGTTGTAGCAAAATGTGTAACACTTGGTGAAACTGAACATAGCCTGTTCTGTTTTTTAAAGTAATGAGAACTATTAGCCAGTAGAATTGGATAATCTCAACTGAATATGATGATTTAGAGAGGATGCCGTACGAAAATGCTGAATTGTGGGATGGCTTAAAAAGATGGACTTTTTTTTTCGGTTAGCATGTTCTGTATCTGGGTAAATTGTATAGACAGATTTTGAGACTCAGAACCCATGTATGTCCTCTTAGAAATTGCTGAAGTATACCAAATTTCAGTACTGATTAATCACAACTTGTAAAATTGTGAAATATTGATTCATTTGGAAAGTTGTACTTAATGTCTACCATGCTTTTAAAAACAAAATTTAGAATGCGTCTTAAAACCATATCGGAAAAAAGAATTTTAAGTCGTTTCATGTTTTAAAATATAAACCAAAGAAAGTTACTTTAAAAAACTCTTTCAAGTACAATTTCCTACTGTTGTGCAGTTTTTCATTTGGTTATTGTTAGTGTGAAGATTGAAAAAAATAAAACTTTGAAATACTACAGAAGTGGGAGTGAAAGTTCTTGACATTTAGTGTTTTAAGTATGGCAAACATCTTAAATAAAGGAAATTAAATTTTTTTCATTGTCCTAGGCCAGGCTTTTAATACAGATAAATTAAGATGTTATCATGCACAGAAGTTTAATTTCGTTTTGTAAGTCCCAAATTACACTTAAAATTACATTTACTTTTAATTAACCCCAAACAGTACAGTGTCTACATTTTAATTTTAGGACTTTTAAAGTAAAAGTTTATAAATGTAATTATAAATATCTGATTAACAAAAAGCTGTTTAAAGGGCATTTTTATTAGTTTTCAGAGCAGATTATTTTTAGTAAGAATAAGTAATTAGGGAACTTTTTTTGACCTCAATTATATTGTATTCTTTATAGACTGCCAAATCAGGATCTCTGGATAGAGAGAAGTATTTGATTTTCTTTTCTGCAGAAAGTTTCTGGCTTCAGAGAAATAGTGAACAAAATTTATCTGTAAATGTTAATGCTAGTCAAATTTTTTATCCTTAAATAGTTTATCTTGATATCACAATTTAGTGAGATGTGTTATTTTCTAAAGTAAAATGCAATTGCTCAAACTGATAAAATGTTACAAAATTAAAGTCATTGCTGCAGATGTGTGTTCAAAAAAATAACGATTCTGAAAGGGCCTGAAATAGATTAGGAAAAGGTAGACTATAGTTTAAAGCAGGATATGTAGACTTTTTCCTTATTAATCTTAGAGTAATTAGGATTATTTACACTAAACTAAATGAGTTTTTAATTATAGAATTCTAGATAATTGGTTAATTGGGGAAAAATTAAAAAACAGCATACTGCCCCCAAGTGTTTCACGCAATCCAGAAATGAAGAAAATGTTAATATATATATGTATGTATAATATACATAACACAGAGACGAATAGTTTGTTTTTTCACCTTAGTGAGAGATTTAGTTGTGTGAAATTTTACATGTCTGAATTGTTTTAATATCACATTGTCTTGTCCATAGTTACTCTTGAATTAGAGGGGGAGGGAAAGAGAACTAATACTTGAGTACCTGTTTTTTCCAGACATTGTGCTACACGTCTTTACATACATATTTTTATATATATTCACATACACAGTGATTTCATTTGTTTAATGTAACAGCCCTATGAAACTTGTTTTGTAGAGGACAGATGGTTAATTCAGAGGTTAATTTGCTGAAGATTTTAGAGTTAGAGCCATAGCAGTTCTGTGTGTTCTGTTACATATACCTTGTTGCTTCTCAGATGTATCAAGTATTCTCTCAGCTTTGTAGGAGCAGCTACCTAAGGTTTCTCATTGATTGGTGGTTTAATCATTCACCTAATGTTTGCATTTATACTTTGTGCTGAACCTGCTAGATTTTAGAGATACAAGGGTATTGGTGATAATCTCTCAGGGAACTCTACTTTTTTTTTTTTTTAAAGATTTATTTATTTATGCGTACAAGTTGGGCTGTAGACCAGAGTCATGGGGGTGGTGAGAGGATTCAGCAGAGGCAGAGTGGGGAGCAGAACAGGCAGATCGACTGAATTACACTGCTGAGGGGAGCTAGCAGGTGAGGCAGGAGAGGTCTGTGGATCCATGTGGGAATGACCCAGGCCAGGGATCGAACTCGCGCTGCAGTGGCTCTGGATAGCTTCGTAGTGCTGCAGCTTAACCCATTGTGCCACCAGGGATGCCCAATTCTGTCTACTTTTTAATGCAGATAAATTATAACACACAAGGTTATCTAATTTCGGTTGGGGGTGGGGTAGGGATGACTGATTTTTGAAGGGATGAGTTTGCTGCATGGAGTGGATAGTTGAACATTCCATAGGTACAGAATAACACGTGCAAAGATGATAACTTGTTATGGGGCTTGGTATGTAAGAGAAGAGGGAGAAATTCAGTGTGGTAGGGATGACAGATTTATGGATAGAGCAGTGAGAGAAATGAAAGTGGCAGTCAGATTGTTAGTGAGGGGCACTCGGGGACCCCCAAATGTGGGTTCTCTAAATGGACTCTTCCATCCTCCATATAAAGATGAAGTATTGAAGGTGCAAGACCTTCAATAGAAGAGAACCATAGTAGAATTAAGGTGCATAGAAAGAAGAGAAAGGGTCAAACACCCAATTAAACACCCAAAGTTACTCATCCTCTCATTGGGTGAATGGTCAGCCAAATAGTGTTGGCCCCAAATTAGGGCTGCTCAAGGCCTAAACACTTGTCACAGGCCTAAGACACCTTCTGCTACTGAACAGTAGGAAAACATCAGAAGGGGCCAGGGAAATTGAAATCAAAGGAGCAAAATCAGAGTATAGATCAAGATGAAGACACATTGTCAGCCTCCCCATGGGTCTCACCCATGTCTCTTCCATATATTTCTTCCTTGTCCCCCAATTCCCTGGTGCAAGGCCAACACTTGAGAAGCAAGTGAGGCTGCTTCCTCACCTGCTTCTCTGCTCCACATGCCTCCTTCACATTTTCTAAGTCTTGTCTCCCAAGGCCTTTATAGTTTCCCCTGGCCACTCAGCTCCACTGTTCATTAGGTGGCGTAGGGAACATGGAACCTCCCCCTTTTAGATTACACTGTTAAAAGATTGTGAAGATTATTGTTAAAGGGTTTGGAATTTTGTCAAGTGAGATCACCATGCGTGTGATAGGAGTGGAGCTGTGATTGGAAGTATGCTTTTTAAAAACATTTTTTTCCTGACTCCTAGTTTAGTATTTATTTCTCTGTGGCTTCCTTACCTACAAATACCACCTCTGTTTTTAGTGGTGGATGGTCAAGTCACCTTTTCATGCCACTCTCCTCTCTAGTTGCAGTATTCTGACTTTTTCTTTAAGGATTCTCTGATCAATTCATATTGTTTAATTTCTTCAGAGATTCTGAGATAAAAGTACCTCTGGGACATTGCTTTATTATGGTTTTTCACTCCTTGACTTGGATTAGTTGCCTACTTTTAAGTTTAGTGCTGGAAAGCTATAGGATAGGCATTGGGAGTGTGAGCTGAAAAGAGGGAAAAAGCATTTGTGCAGGTTGGTGTTAATCAGTAAAGTTTTTAGGATCTATGTGCAGAGCAACTCTTTCAAAAAGAAACAGGTGTGTTTGTGAATTACAATAGTCTGGTAGTTTCAAATGGACATTTGGTTTACAATGGTAACAGGTAACTTACTGCATAGTTATGTGTAGCTTTTTAAAATAGATTTTTGAAGTATTAGCTCAGTCTTCACAACAGCACTTTTTATATTATCCTCACTTACAGGTGAGGAAAGTAGGTACAGAAAAGTTATGTACCTTGGACAGGGTGTCCTAGTGGGTTTGTTGCAAAATCAGGATTTGGACTCAAAGTGTCGAAGTCTTAAAAGAGCTCTTAACACCATTATGCTTTGTTGTACCTCAAACTTACTGTCAAGATGTAATATACAGAGGATAATAAATTTAGCATTGTCACATATAGGTTGTCAAAAATATTTTGCAAGAACATTAATCTATGGATTATACATAATAATGAAATCTGATTGCATTTTGTCAGTATTAGCTGTTCATTATAGTTCAAATAAATTGTCATGGAAATTGATCCATCATTAAGTACTGAAGCTCCCCTCTGGTACTGAGTGTTAGTTTAGGGCATTGGTATTCAGACTATGTTTGGGGGCTTCTGAAGTGGGGGTGTGGGGAGTGGCTCTCTGAGTCACAACTGTTTTCACAGTAGTATTAAGACTTTGTCTTTCTCCCTTCTCTCATCTGGAATGTAGCATGTTGTCTATAAGGTATGTGAAAACATTGCTTTGATGGCTAAGGGAATGTGTAATGATGTATTTTTTCTCTTTTTCTTTGAGATATGATTTACAATACTATAAAACTTCCCTTTTAAAAGTATACAATTCAGGGCCTCCCTGGTGGTGCAGTGGTTAAGTGCTGTGCTGTAGAGCTGTTGGCAGCGGAGATGTGAGTTCGATGCCCTGCCAGGGAGATTCCCACATGGCTTGGCAGACCTCTCCTGCCTTCCCTGCTGCTCCAGTCAGCATTGTATTTCTGTCAGTCTGCTTGTTCTGCTCCCCACTCTGTCTCTGGTGAACCCTCTCACTGCCCCACATCTCTGGCCTGTACCCCAGCTTGTATGCATAAATAAATCTTTAAAAAAGAAGTATACAGTTCAGTGTATATATATAAAATTGTGTAACCATCATTAATATCTAATTCCAGAATGTTTTTGTTTTCCCAAAAGAAACCTTGTGACCATTAGCAATCACTTTCCATTTCCCTCTCCCTCAAGCCTTTGGCAACAGCTAAACTGCTTTCTGTCTAAGGATTTGCCAGTTTTGAGTGTTTCATGTTATGGACTCATACAGCTATGGCTTATTGTGCCTGACTTCTTTCATTAAGTACAATGTTTTCAAGGTTTGTCCATATTGTATCATATATTAGCACTTCATTACTTTTTTTTTTTTGAAGATTTATTATGCATGCAAGAACTGGAGTGTAGTCCAGAGGTGTGGGGAAGCTAGAGGTTCACCAGAGACAGAGTGGAGAGCAGAACAGGCAGATCTACCAAAATACACTGCTGAGGGGAACAGGGGGCGAGACAGAAGAGGTCTGCTGCGCCATGTGGGAAGCTCCCTGGCAGGGATTGAACTCCTGCTGCAGTGGCTGTGGATAGCTTCATAGTGCTGAGACTTAACCCCTTGTGCCACCAGGGAGGCCCAGTGCTTATTGCTTTTTATGGCTGTATAATACTACATTCTGTAGAGATAACCACATTTTGTTTATTCATTGTATGATGAATACAGTTTGGATTGTTTCCACTTTTTGGCTCTTATGAATAATGAATAATGTTGTTTTGAACATTTATGTAAATGTTTGTGTGTGGGGGTATAGTCTCATTTCTCTTGGTTATATACCAGGAGTGGAATTGCTGGGTGTTTTGATGCATTTATGTTTAACTTTTTAAGTACCTACCAAACTATTTTCCGAAGAGGTTGAACCATTTTTATTCCCACTAGCAGTGTTTTAAGGGTTTTGATTTCTCCACATCCTCACCAACTCTTGCTATTGACTGTTATTTATATTATAACTATTCTGGTGGGTGAAGTGGTAGCGCATTGTGGTTTTAATTTGCATTTCCGTAGTAACTAATGATGTGAAGCATCTTTTCATGGGCCCATTTGCTAACATACATGTCTATCTGGAGAAATAACTGTTTTTTTTTTGAAAGATTTATATTTCATTTATACAAACAAGCTGGGGTGCAGGCCAGCGGCGTGGGGCGGCGAGAGGGTTCACCAGAGACAGCGGGTAGCAGAACAGGCAGATCAGAAATACACTGCTGAGGGGAGCAGCGGGCAAAGCAGGAGAGGTCTGCCGCGCCATGTGGGATTCTCCCTGGCCGGGTGTCGAACTCGCATCACCGCTGTCGACAGCTCCACAGCGCAGCGCTTAACCGCTGCGCCACCGGGGAGGCCCTGGAGAAATATCTGTTTAAATTCTTTAACAAATTGAGATTTTTCGTCTTTTTATTGAATTGTAAGACTTCTTTATATAATCTGAGTATTAGAGATTATCAGAGGATTTAAAAAAATGTTTCTTTCATTTTGTGAGTTTTCTTTTTTTAAATCTCTTAAAAATTGTGGTGAAATATACTTAACGGGCCTTCCTGGTAGCCTAGGGGTTAAGTCTCAGTGCTATCACTGCTATGGCCTGAGTTCCATCCCGGCCAGGGAGCTAACCCACATATGGCCCAGCAGACTTTTCCTGTTCGGCCTGCTTCTCCCCTTAGCGGTGCATTTCAGTAAATCTACCTGTTGTATTCCCCACACTGTTCCCTCTCACCCCCCACACGTCTAGCCTACACCCCAGTTCTTCTATGCATAAATAAATATTTAAGAAAACATACTTAACATAACACTTTCCATTTTAGCCATTTAAAAATGTGCATTCAGGCCTCCCTGGTGGCACAAGGGGTTAATTTGCACTACGAAGCTATGTGTAGCCACTGTAGCATGAGTTCGATACCCAGCCGGGGAGATTCCCACATGGTGCAGCAGACCTCTCCTGCCTTGCCTGCTACTCCCCTCAGCAGTGTATTTCAGTAGATCTGCCTGTTCTGCTCCCCAATCTATCTCTGGCGAATCCTCTCACCATCCACACCTCTGGCTTACACCCCAGTTCTTGTATGCATAAATAAATAAATCTTTTTAAAAAATGTACATTCAAGTGATACTTGGTACATTCACATTGTTGGGCAACCCTCACTACATTCATCTCTAGAATTTTTCATTTTTCCCCTCTGTACTCATTAAGCAATAACTCTTCTCTTCTCTACTTCCCTCACCCCAGGCATTCTTTCTTTCTTTGAATTTGTGTAAATAGAAACATACAGTATTTTCATTTTTGACTAATTTCATTTAGTACGGTGTCTTCAGGCTTCTTTCATGTTGTAGCTTGTGTCCAAATTTCTTTCCTTTTTAAAGCTGAATATATTCTGTTGTATGCATATACCACGTTTTGTTTATGCAAACATAAACATTCATCTGTTCAGATAGACACTTGGGGTTGCTTCTAACTTTTGGCTATTGTCAATAATGTTTCTGTGAACAGAGGAGTGGAAATATTTGTTATAGTCCTTGCTTTCCGTTTTTTGGGTATATACCCAGAAGTGGAATTGCTTGATAATCATCTCCATTTTTGATAATTTTTTGAGGAACTGCATCTTGTTCTTTCCATTTTCTTGTGTTTTTTGAAGCACGTAAGTCTTCAGTTTTATTAAGTTCAATAATTTTTTCCTTTGATTGCTTGTCCTTTTGTTGGAGAACAGCAAGAGTTGAGGTTCCTTGTTGTTTTATGAGAAAAGAATTTCATGAATTCCCAATTAATAAAGCAAGTGACAATTTACTGGAGAGCAGAAAAATAAAAAGACACCGTGCACGGTAGCAGGCAGTATCAGAAGGCAAGGACTGAGAAGCAGAAGCAGACCTAGTATGTTCAAGGAATTAAAAAAAAAAAAATAAAAACAGGGTAGCTATTGGAGTGTAGTGATCCAAGGAGAAAACGGCAGATTTGGTCAGCCAGGCTCTAGTGCAGCAGGTTTTTATGCTTTCTCCTTCCCCAACCCCCAGCGGGGGGGAAAAGGGCCCCTCTTAATTATGCATACTTTGTAGCCATCACTCCTGATTACCCAGATTTAAATCCCCCACCCCTTCTTCTTTTTGAGTCTGGGGTAAACTCTATGTAAAGGGTAACTATGCCCAGACCTTTAGCACCAACTGGAACTTAGCTAGCCCTTGAAATAAGGTATTGGCTCCAGCGAATTTTGGAACGCAACACTGCCACTATACTACTCCCTTGGAGTGTGTTAAGGGTCCCCTTTCTATCCCTACACTTTGGAAGCATACTTGAGAAGACATTATTGTCTGATTCAGGACTACCAAGATTTATACCCATGTTTTCTTCTGATAGTTGTATAGTTTAGCTTTTACATTTAGGTCTTTGATACATTTTGAGTTAGTTTTTGTATTTGGTATGTACTTGGCCTTCATTTATTTAAATTTTGTGTTTATTTTTTTACATTGTTGTTAATTTTGGGGCAGTATTTGGTTTTCCCCCTCAGGTGTAGTACTGTAGTTTTCCCACTGCAATAGCACCTGTGATCTGTTACCACAGTTCCTTGTGTCCTCCCTCCTGTTTTGACTCCTATCCTTCCCATTTCCCTCCTGTGTGCCTCAGATCTATAGGGTCAGCTTGCTGGTTATATCTTTTTCCTGATCCTTTGTTTGGTTTCTCTATATTCCGCATGAAAGTGAAACCCTTGTAGCTCCATTCATGTTGCCGCAAATGGCATGAGTTTATATTTTTTGATTGCTGAGTAGTATTCCATTGTGTGTATGTATATCACATCTTGATCCATTCAATAATTTTGGGGCATTTGCGTTTCCACATTTTGGCTATTGTAAATAGTGCTGCAGTAAACATAGGAGTGGAGGTTTCCTTTTGGATTAGTATTTTTGTGTCCTTTGGGTAGATTCTAGGAGTGGAATCAATGGGTCATAAAGGAGATCCGTTTTTAGTGTTTTGAGGAACCTCCACACATCTTTCCATAGTGGTTGGACCAGTTTGCATTACCACCAGCAATAAGAGGGTTCCTGTTTTACTGTATCCTTGCCAGCATTTGTTGTTTCTGTTTTTTTTTCTTTTAATGTGGGGCATTCTCACATAGCCAGCTGTATTCTTTTGCATGTGGCTATCCAGTTCTTCCAAAACCACTTATTGACAAGATTGTTCTTTGTCTTATTGAATGGTTTTGGCATCCTTGTTGAAAATCAGTTGACCAAGTAGCTCTCCTGTTCACCTGTGAGTATGCCCGTGTTTATTTTCACAAACCTCTTCACTTTTGCAAAGCAGCTGTGACAGCTCTCCTGCCTGCCTGTGACTATGCAGGTGCCTCTCTTTTCTTTCTCCTATTAAACCAGTCCTTTCAAAATCTTAAAAAAAAAAAAAAATAAGAAAGAAAAGAAAATCATTTCACCAGAAATGTCTGGTCTTTTTTTCCTGGATTTTCAGTTGATTCTGAATTCTCCATTTATTTTATGTCTGTCTTTATTGTAGTGCCACTCAGTCTCAATTGTAGTTTTGTAGTAAGTCTTGAAATCCAGAAGTTTGTATTCTCCAACTTTGTTCTTTTTCAAGATTGTTTTGACTATTTTTAGAGTCTGTTACAATTTGGTTTGAATTTATTACTGTTCCTTCTTTTAGACATGAACACATTATTTTTGTATACCCAGCTTTTAACTCAGTACCTTATATGTGAATGCTGACTACTATTCACTGTTAAAATTAATTCCATGTTTACATTTGTTTATCTGAACAAATGCAGGTCAGCTGTGTAATTTGCATGGCTTAGTGTAAAATGAAGGTGCTTGGTCCCTTGTTCAAAAAGCAAGAAAAAAGTGTCTTTAAAGTTATTAAAATTTGAAGCTTTTTCCTATGTTCAGTGATCTTTTGTTTAATTTGTCATGTTGTGTTTTTATTTGATTTTTAATGTCATTCTAACTAAATGAAAAATTTAAATTAAGCATATTTTTTAATGTTTATATTGTGAAATGCTAGTGTAAATGCAAATGTAAGCGCATTTAACTTATGTGAAATAGCTGGTATTTCTTTGTACATGTATTTTTTTTTTAAAGATTTATTTATTCATGCATACAGGAACGGAGGTGTAGGCCAGAGGTGTGGGGTGGGGGGTGAGAGGATTCACCAGAGACAGTGGGGAGCAGAACAGGCGGATCAACTGAAGTACACTGCTGAGGGGAGCAGTGGTCGAGGCTGTGGAGGTCTGCTGCACCATGTGGGAAGCTCCCTGGCCAGAGATCGAACTCCTGCTGCAATGGCTGCAGATAGCTTCATGGTGCTGAGACTTAACCTGTTGGACCACCAGGGAGGCCCCCTGTACTTGTATGTTTTGTTCTTACCAGAAGAAGGGTATCACTACACAAAACTTACTCAACTGTCTTTATTTCATTTCTCGTGTTTTACCAACAACTTTATCTGTAATTTTGGCAGGGTTGAAAGGAAAAGGAACTGTGGCTTGTGCTGTCTTTCCTTCTCTGTGTCATCATTTTTAGCATTAAGTGGTTTGGTAAGACATGAGTATGAAAAAATATTACAGGGGCCTCCGGGTGGCGCAGTGGGTTAAGTCTCAGCCTACGAAGCTGTCCACAGCCACTGCAGCATGAGTTCAGTGCCCGGCCAGGGAGATTCCCACATGGTGCAGCAGACCTCTCCTGCCTTGCCCGCTGCTTCCCTCAGCAGTGTTCTTCAGTAGACCGCCTGTTCTTCTCCTCGCTCTGTCTCTGGTGAGTCCGCTTACCACCCCATGCCCCTGGCTTATAACCTCAGTTCTTGTATGCATAAATAAATCTTAAAAAATATTACAGGCCTTTTTTTGGTCATTCATGTTTCTTAGACTACCTTTTTTCCTGTATTTAAAGCAAGTTATGGTTCAAACAAAATATGGCATCTTGGGCTGTTAGTACCCTCCTGGTTTTAGTAGACTGTGTATTTACCATATACTTTGAGTCTTGATGAACTTCCGCAGATTGCATGTCCATTGGAATACTGTGCTCAGGGGGCACCACCAAAATTATATGAGAACAAGATTTAAGGAATGGAGAACATGCATTTGGCATGTATCTCCTCTGCTACCTATTCCATCGTCCCATCAGACTTCATTTACAAAGTGCATTTTCAAAGATAAAATTATCTTTTGCCAACAGAATTTTAAACCAAGCACAGGTATTTCTAAGCCTGGAACCTGAATGATTATGTAGTCATATGTCCGTGAAATTAGTCCTGCACAAAAAATATTGGAGGGGGCCTCCCTGATAGCTTATTACCTCTGTGGCTTGAGTTTGATCCCAGCCAGGGACCTAACCCACATGGTGCAGCAGACCTCTCCTGTCTCGCCCACTGTTCCTATTAGCAATGTATTTCAGTAGATCCACCTGTTTTACTCCCCACTCTGTCTCTGTCTGTCTCTGGTGAATCTTCTTATCCCCCCCCCAACCCTCCATACCTCTGGCCTACACCACAAATTCTGCCCCCCAATAAAAAATATATATGTATACGTTGGAGGGAAATGCTAACATGTATTGAGACAAAGAGTTGCCATATATTACCTTGTACTAATATTATAAATGTTTTATTATTTTGTCTTGAGGCTTTCTGAGGATTGTATTCCTTACTGTCTTGAAGTTAGATGTAGCCATGTGATTTATTTTGGTAAATGAAATGTGAGCAAAGGTGGCCAGTCTAATCCTTACTCCTTGTTTTGCTAATAGTGGGTTGTAACATAAGATTAAAGCAACTTGGATTGCTTGGCCAGTGCATGAAGAACAACTGCTTATCGAGTCACCTGAATTCACAGAGGATTTTGCATGAATTAATAAATCAACTTAGGTAGCTATAAGCATTGAGTAAATAGGGATTAGTATTGCAGTATAACCTGATCATTCTGAGTGAAATAGTTTGTGAAATTTCAAAATGAATGTGGCCTTTTAAACACAGATCTTATAGGATTAGCACTGTTATATGTCATAATTTTTGAAACTATGGGACATTCTAGTGAACCTACTCAAAAAGTGTTTGGTATATTATTATGAGTAAATATCCAGGAAATATTTGATAATGGAAGAATCAAGAACTCCGGTATCAAGAACTTGCATCATAGAACTCTCCATAATGTAGCGCTAGTTCTAGGTTTTTTTTAAAAAAAGATTTATTTATTTATGCATACAAGCTGGGGTGTAACAGGCCAGAGGTATGCAGTGGTGAGAGGATTCACCAGAGACAGAGTGGGGAGCAGAACAGGCAGATTGACTGAAGTACGCTGCTGAGGGTAGCAGCGGGCGAGGCAGGAGGTCTGGCCATGTGGGAATCTCCCTGGCCAGGTATCAAACTCGTGCTTCAGTGGCTGCGGATAGCTTCATAGTGCTGTGCTTATTAACCCATTGCGCCACCAGGGAGGCCCTAGTTCTAGATTGTTTATAAGGAAAAGAGGAGATGGTTTGGGTAATTTGTGAACACCCACATGATCTCTGTATCTCATTGGAAAAACAAAAAGTAATTAGTAATCTCAAGCTGTTTTAACTAACAAAATTCTTGTGAAAAGAATTACTTAAATTTTCTTTGATCATTGCCTGGTAAAGATTCTAATGTATAATCACATGATCTAAAAGGCTTACCAGATGAACAGGAAAAAGCTTGAATAATCCTGGAATCCTAAATAATCAGTTTTTGGTGAACTTCTAGGTTATTTAGTTTGGGGATACTAAGTTTGGAAA
Source organism: Scalopus aquaticus (assembly GCA_004024925.1). Classification (NCBI taxonomy): domain Eukaryota; kingdom Metazoa; phylum Chordata; class Mammalia; order Eulipotyphla; family Talpidae; genus Scalopus; species Scalopus aquaticus. The sequence continues at coordinate 29,316 of PVIJ01015144.1, forward strand.
AGTGTTGAGAAAAGGACTTAGTTCCACTTGCATTTGATCATAAAAATTCTGTTGGTTGATTTAGTCATATAAAATATTTTTTTTACATCCTTAGATATAAAAAAAAAATTGTTTTTAGATTTATTTTTGCACAGACGAGCTGGGGTGTAGGCCAGAGGTGCAGGGGGTGAGAGGATTCACCAGAGACAGAGTGGGGATCAGAATAGGCAGGTTGTCTGAAATACACTGCTGAGGGAAGCAGTAGGAGAGAAAGAAGAGTTCTGCTGTGTCATGTGGGTTAGCTCCCTGGGCAGGGTTCTAACTCCAGCCTTAGAGGTGATAATGCTGAGACTTGACTCCTAGGCCACCAGGGAGGCCCACATCCTTAGATATTTTAAAGAGAGTGTTTTTTTTTCTTAAGATTTATTTATTTATACATACAAGCTGGGGTACAGGCCAGAGGCATGGGGCGGCGAGAGGGTTTACCTGAGACAGAGTGGGGAGCAGAACAGGCAGATCAGAAATACACTGCTGAGGGGAGCAGCGGGTGAGGCAGGAGAGGTCTGTTGCACCTCTCCAGTCAGACGTCGAACTCATGTCACCACTGCATACAGCTCCAACTTAACTGCTGCGCCACCAGGGAGGCCCTGAAATACACTTCTGAGGGGTGCAGCGGGACAGAGAGGTGGGCTGTGCCATGTGGGTTAGCTCCCTGGACTGGGATCAAACTCCTGCCTCAGTGACTGGTGATAGTTTGATAGTGCTGAGACTTGAACTAAATAAGAGGGCCTACCAGAGCGGGCCTAATTAAACTTTGAGTTAACATAGTACAATGTGCAAAATGTGCAAAATAAAATTTACCATTTTAACCGTTTATATTTAACTTTGTGACATTCATACATTCAGAATGTTACTTAACGATTACCACTTTATTTCCAGAACATTTTTTATCATAGCAAACAGAAAGTAATTCCCCATTCTCATCTCCCTCAGCCTTTGATTTTTGATTTCTGTTCTGCTCTTAGCTTCTGTGAATTTTCTAATTCTAAATATGTAATTGGAATCTTGAGGTATTTTTTCTTTTGTTACTAGCTTTCTTCATTTAGCAGTGTCTTCAAAATTCATCCCATGTTGTAGCATATATGAGAATTTCTTTTGAATGGCTGAATAAATAACTCTGTTGTACATATTTCCCACGTTATGTTTGTCTATTGATAGACACTTGGATTGTTTCTACCTTTTGGTTATTTTGAATGTAGACATACAAATAACTGTTCAAATCCCTGTTTTCAGTTCTGTTGGATATCTATCTAGGAGTAGAATTGCTGGATCATATATATAGTAATTCTATGTTAAATTTTTGAGGATCTGCCAGACTTTTACATTTTACATATTGACTGTATCATTTAATTCTTACCAGTAGTTGTACAAGAGATTTAACCTCTCTACGTCCTTAGCAATATTTGTTACTGTAGTTTACATACTACACACTCCTTATGTTTATTACTTTTTCCAGTGACAGTGTATCTTCACTACCACTCCATTAAGAGTATAGAAATATCCTGTTTTACAGCCTCATAGTTTTATGGCAGTTTTCTCTGACATTTTGTGTTGATGGTCATCTGAGTTTTTCCTCCAATCTTTTTTGTTTCTTTGATCTGTTTTGAGTTAAATTTTGTAACGATTTAAGGTCAGGGTCCAGTTTCATTCATTTGAATATGACTCTCCAGTTTTCCCAGCATCATTTGTTGCAAAGACAGTCCTTTTCCCATTGAATACCCTGAGTAGTGTTTTCAAATTGATGATATATGGAGGGTTTATTTTGGGACCCTCTTTATTCTAGTGATCTTTTCCTATCCTTATGGTAGTGCCAGACTGTTTTAATGGTTGTTGCTTTGTAGTAAATTTTGAAATCCATGTGAGTGCTCCAACTTTCTTTTTCTGAATTGTTCTGGCTGTTTTAAGTTCCTTGAAATCTCCATATAAATCTTAGCATGGGTATTTCCACAAAAATTGCTTATTGGGATTTTGATGGTGATGGCAATGAATCTGTAAATCACTTTGAATAGTATTGGTGTTGTCACAATCTTGCTAACAGTGTAAGTTATTGAAAAGAAAAGTAAAGGAAGGGAGTGGGTGGGTGAGCAACACAGTTCATGAATTCTGACCACCTCCAGGTTTAGTCAGTTCTGGGAAAGCAGCCTAAACAGTTCTTGGGATTCTTGAGCTTAATAGCAATGATCAAGGGGTGGAGTGCTTATTCCATTTTAGTGAATGATAAACACTGTGAAAGGTGTGTCTTCCACATTTTATTCCCTTGTGATTTTAAGTCACATGAGCTTAAAGTTCTTCCTGATTCTCAACTTCCTTTCACTCCTAAGTAGTGATTAGATTCTGAAAAGGACACAACAAGGAAGAGAAGGTACGTGGGGAAATAGATTAAAGGAATTTATAAAGTGAATGTCATTCCAGTGTCATTGATGTCTTTAATAGCTTTCAGTAAAATTTTGTTGTTTTCAATGTAAATCTTTAACCTCCTTGTTTGAAATTCTTAAGTATTTTATTCTTTATGATGCTTTTGTAAGTGTAATTTTTGTCTTAATTTCTTTTTTGATTGTTCATTCCCAGTGTACTGAAATAGACCTCATCTTTTGTGTTGATTCTGTCTTCTGCAACTTACTGAATTCATTTAGGATTTTTTTGTACATTCGTGAGAATTTTCTTTTTTGTTTTAAAGATTTATTTATTTATGCATACAAGAACTGGGGTATAGGCCAGAGGTGTGGGGTGGTGAGAGGATTCATCAGAGACAGAGTGGAGAGTAGAACAGGCAGACTGACTGAAATACACTGTTGAGGGGAGCAGTAGGCGAGGCAGGAGAGGTCTGCTGCCCCATGTGGGAAGCTCCCTGACCAGGGATTGAACTCATGTTGCAGTGGCTGTGGATAGCTTCAAAGTGCTGAGACTTAACCCGGTGTGCCACCCGGGAGACTCTCATGAGGATTTTCTTGCACATAAAGTCATGTCATTTTAACAGAGATACTTTTACTTCTTCCTTTCCTATTTTGAAGACTTATTTCTTTTTGTTGCCTGATTGCTAAAGCTAGAACTTATGGCATTATGTTAAAAAGAAATGGCAGAAATGCGGACATCCTTGTCTTATTCCTGAGCAGTTTTTGGGCAGAATTTGAGAAGAATTGGTGTTAATTCCTTTTTTTAAAAAAAGATTTATTTATTTATGCATATAAGAACTGGGGTGTAGGGTGGTGAGAGGATTCACCTGAGACAGAGTGGGGAGCAGAATAGGCAGAACGACTGAAATACACTGCTGAGGTGAGCAGCAGGCGAGGCAGGAGAGGTCTGCTGCACCATGAGGGAAACTCACTTGCCAGGGATCAAACTTGTGCTACAGTGGCTGTGGATAGCTTCACAGCGCTGCTGTGCTTAACTCCTTGTGCTGCCAGGGAGCCCTGGTGTTAATTCTTTAAGTGTTGAGTAGGCCAAATGGTCAGTAGGTTTTGAACTATTTTTTTTATAGAATGTTTTGATTATTCATTAAATATCCTTGCTTGTTTTAGATATATTCAAAGTTTAATTTGATCTTGTCTTAGTTCAGTAATTTATGTTTTATGGTTTTTCTTTTATTTATGCAAATAAGAACTGGGGTGTAGGCCAGTGGTCTGAGGGGGTGAGAGGATTCACCAGAGACAGAGTAGGGAGCAGAACAGGTGTATCTACTGAAATAAACGACTGAGCGGAGCAGTGGGCGAGACAAGAGAGGCTGTTGGGCCATATGTGGGTTGGCTCCCTGGACTGATAGAACTCTTGATGCCTGCAGTTGCTGTCAATAGCTTGATAGTGCTGTGACTTTAACCCCTGTGCCACCAGGGAGGCCCCAGTAATTTGTATTTTTGTAGGAATTTGTCCATTCCATCTAGTTTATTGAATTTGGTGGTGTGTTGTTTTTCATAGTGTTCTTTTATAGTCCATATATTTAATCATATGAAATGTCTCCTGGGCCTCCCTGGTGGCGCAGCATTTAAGCACTGCCGTGGAGCTGTCGGCAGTGGCGACACGAGTTCGACACCAGGCCGGGGAGATTCCCCCATGGCTTGGCAGACCTCTCCTGCCTCGCCCACTGCTCCCCTCAGCAGTGTATTTCTGTCGATCTGCCTGTTCTGCTCCCCACTCTTGTCTCTGGTGAACCCTCTCGCCGCCCCACGCCTCTGGCCTATACCCCAGCTTGTATGCATAAATAAATAAATCTTTAAAAAAAATCATATGAAATGTCTCCTTATCTCAATTTTTAAAAATTGTGTTAAAATACACATTGTTTTTATTTGTCTCAAGGTATTTTCTTACTTTCCTTAGGATATCTTCTTGGACACATTGATTAAGAGTTTATTGTTTAAATATCACCTATTAGGGAAATGCAAATCAAAACCGCAATGGGACATCACCTCACTCCTTTGAAAATGGCCCATATATTTAAAAAAGAAAAAAAGGAAAAAATCTTTATAGTTCAAATAGAAAATAAACACATGCAAAGTTTCAAGTGCTAAATGCTATGAGAAAGGTAAGAGCAAAAGGTCATAGAATAAGGCAAACTTAACTGACCCTACCCTGTTGGTAGCGTCAGTAGGAGAGTTTGGGATGGATTAGGGAAGGCATTCTAGAAGACAGACATTTTCCAGTTACATTGTAGACTGTATAAAGGATGATATAATTAAACATCTTTTGGACTCAATGTATTTTGTTTTTGAAGTATAAACAGTTAAAAATTCAGTTAAATTTTCATAAATATTTTAAAAATTTATTGGGTGCCTACTTTATACTAGGCACTATAGCAAGCACTGAAGATAAAATGGTAAGCAGAATCATTAATGGTTTCTAACTCATGGAGTTTACAGTCTAGTGGGGTGATTGAGACTAATCAAATTTCTCGTTGTGTGAGATTGTACAGAAGATACGGTGTCCCTTCACTTCCATTTCAGAATCACTCCTTAGAGCACTGATTCTTCAGTGCATTCCCCGGTCCAGCCACATTGGCATCACGTGAGAGTTTGTTAGAAGTGCATATTCTCAGGCCCCTATCCCATACCTGCTGAATCAGAAACTCTAGGGATGGACCTCTCCAGGTGGTTGTAATAAATGCCAAGATTGAGAACTGCTCCCTTAATTTGATTTATTATTGCTAGCACTTTAGTGATAAAACTCCTGCATATGCCAGATAATATAATTATTATGAACTTAGTAACTTTTAATGTTTAATGACATGTTCATTTAGAATTTATTGACTAAAACCCATGCTGGGTATATACCAGTCTTTGGTGTAAGTCCTGGCTTATGTGAGCTGCTTTTGCTTAGTAAGCTTTTTTGCTGTAGGCCAGCATTGTCAACAAATGGTGTGTCTCTATGGAGCCTGTAGGTCCCTGGTAATTTTCTCTGACTTGTAAAAGCTATCAGAACTGCTATAGCATTAGCATCATTGTGTTTAGGATTTGCATAGGATCATAACATTTTAGGTGGAGTGGACTCTTAAGGGTAACCTGAGTCAGCCACTCACTTTATAGTTTAGAAATCTATGACTAAGAGTGGTCAGTGTCTTCTTTAGGGGTCATTTAGTACCTTGATAGGCCTGGGTTTGGAGGCCTTAACTGAAATTGATTCATTCTGTCATTTATTTTTTAAAGCGGTAGGAAGCTTCTGATAGTTTTCTGTAATTATGTTGTAGAATAGTTTTTCCTGGCTATCCCATGAAAGAGTTGCCTGAGTATTAACTATTGCTATGGTTAGATCTGTATTAGTTATGCACAATTATTTTAGGTAAATTTTCTTAGTGTAGCCAAACAATTCTGTTAAGTCTCAGGTTCCAGAACTTGTAGGCCAGTTAGTCTGCCAGCTGAATGGTGAAAAATTATATAAAGGCACCAAAATTTATCTTGAAAAATTACAGTTTCTGCTAAAGACTTGAGTTTGCAGCAGGACAAGAAGAATTTGAAGACATAAGCTGAAATAGTCTCTTAATTACTGGTGATTTTGAGTGTCCTAAGTCCCCTAGCATTATGGTAAGCATTATAAGGATTCATGGAATATAGAAGGTATGATTAGAACTAGAAGTAGGAAATGGACTTAATGATTTATTTACAGTGGTCACAATGAACTGTTTAAAAAGTCAAATGAAATACATTCTGAATGCTGTTTTCTTTTTAAATTGATTTTTAGTTATAATATTTGGGTACTTCCATGACCATAAAGTATTAACACTGCAGTGCAGCCACCACCAGATCACCCATAGTCTACCACCATAGTCCATTGTGCTTTTCCTCTTTTTTTTAAAACATATTTTTAGAAGTTCATTAAAAATTGTTTTCCTTACAACTTGTTATTTAAGATTTGAATTGTGAGTGCTCATTTACTACATTCTATTGTAGAAACACAACTAGGAGCTAGAAAGTAGGTATGACATTTTTATTTCGTTCATCCATTTTTTTCTATGAGTGTACATTGGGATGCCATGAACTTTATTTTTTTTCAAGACCCTGTGTCCTCAGAGAGAACTTTATCTTTTTTGGGAAAATTTTGTACTGTCGATAGCTTAAGAAAAAGTTAAGAGCAGTTTTGCTAAAAATTGCTATTTTTTAAGGCAGTAAGACCATTTACAATTATAAGAAAAACAAGATTAGAAAATAAGCAGTCTTTTTTCAAAACATACTATTTCTTTGAAAAATATAAATGTACATTTAGTTATAGGAAACTTGTTTACTAGGTAAGATAAACTAATTTTTCACAAATAGAACTGATTTTTCTTTATTCATTTTTTAAATGATTTATTTATGCATACAAGAGTTGGATTGTAGGCCAGAGGGGTGGGGAGGAGAGTGAGAGGATTCTCCAGAGACAGAGTGTGGAGCAGAACATGTGGATCTAGTGAAATCACTGCTGAGGGGAGCAGTGGGTGAGATAGGAGAGGCCTGCTGTGCCATGTGGGACAGCTACCTGGCCGGGGATTGCTTTGCTGGGGATAGCTTGATAGCGCTGTGTCTTCAACTCCTTGTATCACCAGGGAGGCCCCAGTTTTTATTTTTAAATTAGCAACTTCCTCCCGTTTCTACAAGAATTTAGGTATAGTCGTATGTTTAACAACTGTTTTGAGTGTTACATAGACCATCTATCTCATCAAGAATAATGAAAGCAGAATGTACTTAATAAATTCAGATACCCAAAAATCAGGAGCAAAACCATGATTTTGTAGATAAAAGTGCCACAATTTAAGGAAAATTTGAAAAAAATGGTGAGATCTAGTATGGTTTTGTTTTAATTTAAATTTCTTAAAATTATGTTGTGAAATAACTTGAAATACCTAATAGGTTTTTCTTAATTGAAGTACAATTGATACATGATGTATTAGTTTCAGGTATACAACATAATGATTTGATATTTATAGGTATTGTGAAATGGTTACCATAGTAGGTCTAGTTAATATTCTATCACATATATTTACACATTTTTTTTCCTCTGATAAGAATTTTAAAAATGTTATTTTAGTAACTTTTAAATGCAGTGTAGTCACCATGCATGCACAACATCTCCATGATTTATCATCGAAATTTTAGACCTTTTGACTACCGTTACCCACTTTACACCCCCTACCCCACCCCACCTCCGACAACCACCATTCTCTTCTTTGAGCTTGATTTTTTTTTTCCATTTTTTTATTGTTATTTATGTCTTTTACATTTTGTATTCCCCTTGGGCAGCCCACCACCAGTTCACCTGTGATCCATCTCCATGGTCCCCTGTATTCTCCTCGCTTCCATTTTGTGCCCTTATCCTCCCCTCCCCCCTCCCCCACCGCTGAGTGTCTCTCTCCCACCCGGCCTCCCTATAGTCCTGTTATAAGTGAAACCATTCGATATTTTTCTTTTTTTTTCTGGCTTATTTCACTGAGTATGATTCCCTCTAATTCCATCCATGTCACTGCAAATTGCATGTGTTTATCTTCTTTCCATGCTGAATAGTACTCCATTGTGTATATGTACCACATCTTCTGGATCCAATCATCTATTTTTGGACATCTGGGTTGCTTCCATACGTTTGCTATTGTGAATAGTGCCGCAATGAACATACGGGTGCATGTATCCTTTTGGATTAGTGTTTTTGTGTCCTTTGGGTAAATTCCCAAAAGTGGTATTGCTGGGTCGTATGGGAGCTCCATGTTTAGCAGTTTGAGGAATCGCCATACAGCCTTCCATAGTGGTTGGACCAGTTCACATTCCCACCAGCAGTGTAGAAGAGTTCCTTTTTCTCCACATCCTTTCTAGCATTTGTTGTTGCCTGTATTTTT